>QKWP01000832.1:1776-21690 GCA_003550325.1 Gigaspora rosea
AAAAAAAAAAAAATAAAAAAAATAAAATAAAATAAATAATATATATATATATATATATATATATCACGCGTAATAAAAGAATTTTTTTTTGAATTACACTAAACTGATCAAAGATGCTTTGCCTGTAAGTCACTTATTGTGCAAAAACGGGAGGTGCTCTGCCTGTAAGACGCTAAATAAGCCTGGTACTGGCTGGGTTCACTACCAAAATAAGTACTGCGCGAAAATTGGGAGGTTTGTTCAACCTATAAGTCGTTTAATAGGCCTAGTATTGGCTGGATCCACTACCAAAATAAATACTACGCAAAATTTGGACCTGATTAGTGTAATTCGGAAAAAGTTATTAGCCCAAAGTTGGGTTAGTTAAATTAAATATAGTAGAGAAAATAAAGAATTTAAAGAAAATATTATACCCACAAAAATAAAGAATAATCCAGAAAAGAAAAGGCTTATCCAAGATCTCTAGAACGAAATCCGAGATATTTATGTATGGTACACATAAAATAGGTCTGGGCAAATATCACGGGCAAAAGACAGATCTACAAAATAGGACACAGTAAACTTGTGATAAAAGGAAGTAAACGCCACCCCAATTAAGGCTAAATGTTTACACTCACGGATAAGGCTTGTGGCCGAATAAGATAAACAAACAAACGCGAAACTCAAATATCCGAAGAACAAGTACAAAGCAACAGAAAAACCAAGATATAATTACAAGTAGCTGCAATATAAAATATTGCAATAAGCAAAGCAAAGCCTTTTTATGCTATAATTATTATTGTGAGCCCCTACGTTAGAATTAGTTTCTTAAATTCTTTTAAGTTAATTACTCCTAAGCCCTGTGAATTCTTTAAGATATTGGAAGTTATAAAAGCAGTGAGATTTCACTGTTATTAAATCATTATCCTACAGGATTCCTATAATTAAATTACCTTTAATAAATTTCCCTTAATAAATCGTTTTAATAAAATTAATTAAAATATAATTAATACCAAATCACCAACATCACACCTCTGGAGAATTGCCTTAGGGGAGCGCCATTTATCACCTGATTTTTTAGGTAGGTGGGAGGTAGAGCAATTATCAGGTCCTATATATAATATAATATATATAATATATATAAATATATATTATTATTTATATATAATTTTTAATATTGAATAACTTTTGATCCACTAGTCCATTTTTGATGATTTAACTACCAAAATGTTCGCCTTAGTGAGCCGATTCTAACAAGCCTAAAATCACTAAATTCTAATCACAGGATCCTAAGATCAACAAAGATTTGTATTCTATAAACAATTAATAATTAGATATATCTAATTTGGTGCAACTAAGTTCTATGATGAATAACAAATACAATATAGATCAGAATCAGATTATTTTGGTATTATTCGATTCGTCTCATTGAGACTAGTGCTCCTAGGTCCAGTCTGGGTCTGGTCCGGTCCGGGTCCAGTCCGGGATCAGACCAGACTCAGACTCTAAATTTTACTAATTTCAGACTTCAGACCAAACTCAACTATGAGTCCGGTCCAGGTCTGGTCTGAAATCTGCAGACTGGTCTGAGTCCGAATATAATTATATGTATTTTTTGGCGCTGAACAAGTTTACTCAGTGCATTTTGTTAGAATAAATTAGTAAAATTTTATTAATCATAAGATTTTATAGAATTTTATTAATAAAATTCTATAAAATCTTATAATTCGCAAATTTTTATTAATTAATTCTAACAAAACGCACTAAGTAAACTTGTTCAGCATCTAAAAATGTATTAAAACGGCTGGTTTGTTTTTATTTTACTTGAAATTTGGAGAAAAGATGCATAATTTTGGATTTTTGATCAAAAAAGTCAAATTTAAGCATCTTTTCTCCAAATTTCAAGTAAAATAAAAACAACCCTGCCGATTTAATGTATTTTTAGGTGCTGAACAAGTTTACTTAGTGCATTTTGTTAGAATTAATTAGTAAAATTTTGTGAATCATAAGATTTTATAGAATTTTATTAATAAAATTCTATAAAATCTTATAATTCACAAATTTTTATTAATTAATTCTAACAAAATGCACTAAGTAAACTTGTTCAGCACCTAAAAATACATTAAATCGGCAGGGTTGTTTTTATTTTACTTGAAATTTGGAGAAAAGATGCATAATTTTGGATTTTTGATCAAAAAAGTCAAATTTAAGCATCTTTTCTCCAAATTTCAAGTAAAATAAAAACAACCCTGCCGATTTAATGTATTTTTAGGTGCTGAACAAGTTTACTTAGTGCATTTTGTTAGAATTAATTAGTAAAATTTTGTGAATCATAAGATTTTATAGAATTTTATTAATAAAATTCTATAAAATCTTATAATTCACAAATTTTTATTAATTAATTCTAACAAAATGCACTAAGTAAACTTGTTCAGCACCTAAAAATACATTAAATCGGCAGGGTTGTTTTTATTTTACTTGAAATTTGGAGAAAAGATGCTTAAATTTGACTTTTTTGATCAAAAATCCAAAATTATGCATCTTTTCTCCAAATTTCAAGTAAAATAAAAACAACCCTGCCGATTTAATGTATTTTTAGGTGCTGAACAAGTTTACTTAGTGCATTTGTTAGAATTAATTAATAAATATTTGTGAATTTTAAGATTTTATAGAATTTTACTAATAAAATTCTATAAAATCTTATGATTCACAAAATTTTACTAATTATTTCTAACTTAATGCACTAAGTAAACTTGTTCAGCACCTAAAAATACATTAAATCGGCAGGGTTGTTTTTATTTTACTTGAAATTTGGAGATAAGATGTTAAAATTTGTCTTTTTTGATCAAAACTCCAAAATTGTGCATCAAATCTCTAAATTTCAAGTAAAATAAAAACAAACCAGCCGTTTTAATATATTTTTAGGTGCTGAACAAGTTTACTTAGTGCATTTTGTTAGAATTAATTAATAAAAATTTGCGAATTATAAGATTTTATAGAATTTTATTAATAAAATTCTATAAAAACTTATGATTCATAAAATTTTACTAATTTATTCTAACAAAATGCACTAAGTAAACTTGTTCAGCACCAAAAAATACATATAAACATATTTGGACTCAGACCAGTCTGCAGACTTCGGACCAGACCCAGACCAGACTCAGACTTGACTAAAAAGTCTGAATATAAAAAATAGTAATTTTAAAAATTACTATTAAAATTACACAAAAGTTGAACAATCTTGGGATCCTGTGATTGGATTTTGATGATTTTGGGCTTGTTAAAATCGTCTCACTGAGACGAACATTTTGGTAGTTGAATCGTCCAAAACAGACCAGTAGACCAAAAGTTATCTAATTTTTAATATATATATATATATTATTAAATTTTAACCAATCAAATGCTTAGAAAAATTATCAGGTGGGGGTAGGGGGTCAGCTACTTAGTGAAACCCTAATCAGGTGATTTCTGGCGCTCCCCTAATCAAATATGTATAATCTACAAAATCTTAATAAAGAATTAGAGGATCTCTCTTTAAAAAAAAAAAAAGACCAGGGCATAATTGGTCATGTGACTAAGGTCATAAAAATAAGTTATAATTTACATGACCAAAACTTATACAAGTCACTCTCGTTATAGTGAAGTGATCCGTTCCATTAATAAAAATTTTTAAAAAATTCATTATATCGAGAGCTTTATTAGTAAATTCACTATATTGAGAGAGTTTTATATAAACCGTCTTTAAGCTTAACTTCACTATATCGAGATTTTAATTAGTCTTCACTAGAGTTTAGACCCGGGTTGTAGTAAACCGGGTCACCCGTGTCGAAATGGTTCATCCGGGTCAAGATTTTACAACCCGGGTCAAAATCGGGTTTAAGATCATAGAAGGGCATTCATTCGATTGGTTATAACGGCAAGAGTAATGAGGTTTTATAATGTAACTTTGTCATAAAGGCTTTTAAAAATCGATTACGCTAAAATAATTGAGAAAACTAGAGCTATTTGCTCTAGACATCCGAAAGCCCACAAGACATTCTTTACTATTAATTAAATATAAATAACCCCGTCACTATCTGATTACTATTCTGATTATAAGATCTTAAAAATTAATTCTTATATGGTACCGCATATAGTTTTTGTTTGCATAGTTGACCGAACGCTCCAATTTTTCGCACGCACGGTAATCATTACTGGCATGCGTTGATCTTGTGATCTGTTTACCCAATAATCCACAGTTCGAAGAGGTTCACTTCTCTCAACTCCAGGACCCTTATATACAACCCGTTTTCACCCGGGTCACCCGATTTCAAATCACACGGGTGACCTGGGTGACAATTTTGTATCCGGGTCTAACCTCTAGTCTTCACTATATCGAGAGTTCACTATAATGAGAGTGACTTGTATGACTATTATTATATGATCATTATGACTAGTGGTCATATAAAAAATATATGACCACATTTTTGGCCAACACTGGGCCTGCGCAGTATCACATCCCTACTTAACACATACTATATTTAATACAGTAGGGGAATTTTTAGAAAATTTTAGTTAAAATTGATAATTTTAGACATAAATTCTCTAGAATTTAGAAATTTTAGAAAACTTGAGTTGATACTTGAAATTTTAGATTTTTTGTGAAAATTTTATATCTAAAATTTTATGGGTCCCAGCTTAAATCGAGTTTAATTTTGGTTTATATATTACGTGCATACACGTAGTGTATTAATAGTTTTTTCCTTATAAATATAATGTGCGCATATCGCAAGTTGTTTTTATAATTAATGTGATGATGTGCACATTTAAAATTTTTTACGTTTACAAAATAAAGTTCACAGGCGGAATAAGCATAGCGCACGTTAATTTTTTCACTGATAATAATTCAATTAATATGCTCGATTCTGTAAATTTCATGCTTGATCAATCATACTTAATCAAGAATAAATCGATCTTTTTTTTTGGGAGAGAATTATATTTAAAAAGGATATACTAATAATATGCATCTATGAAAAGTAATATGTTTGCTCTTTTATTTTTTTGCGCTCTATTTAATATTTTCTTTCAAAAATCAATAACAATATGTTGCCAAAATTGTATTTAATCTTTATTATCTATATATCTAGTTATTATTAACCCTGCTTTTACCATGGCTATTAGAAATTTGAAAAAACGTCAAGGTATAGTTTTATCCCTTAAATCATACACTTTTAACAAGAATATTTTGCAATGATTTATAATTAAACATTAAATTCTCCGATCAATTAGTAATAATAATATCCTGATCCATTGGGTAGGGCTTAGACCCCGTTGTCCGTTTTCATATTAAATTTAACAGATATCCGACGGATTTATTATTAAATTTAGTATTCAATCCAAGCTCTACCATTGGGAATTAGCGGAAATGAAGTTTCCGCTTATTCGCATATGGATCAGGGTATTATTCGTCAACCCCCGTGAACTTGATATAGTGTGTAGTGATCGGGTATTATAAAAATTAAATAAATACATTGTAAAATTCTCTCATTATTATCTAAAACAAAATTTATCTAATTAATTATATATATATTTATAAATTATTAGACGGTGAGTACAAACGAAAATTTTTTATACTTTAATGATCTATAAATAAACAAAACTTCTTTAATTAACTATATAAATTAAATTATTAGCAAGTATAAAATTAATTTACAATTTAAAATTTAACAAATTTTACTAATTAATTATATATGGGGTTAAATTATTAAAGCGTGAGAGCAAGTAAGTATAATAAATTAATCGTAAGTTGAAATTTAATTTATAAAATAAAATTTATAATTATCTATTAAATTCTATAAATTAATTGACAGATCATATGAAAATCATGTGATCTTTACTGTTAAATTTTGCCATTTTGGGAATCTAGAGTTCCCAAAGGAACTTTCTTTTATTAAGTGAATCCTCCTGTGTATTATGTAAACGATGTAGAGGAGAAAATTCTGGTCATAATGGCAGTTAAAAAGTTAACATCAGCCCAGTAGATCATGAGATATGAGTAATTTAATCTTCGTGACTATATGTTTGTTTTTGCACAAAAGTAAACCTATAGTCGCGAAGATTAAAATGCTCAGACCTCACGTCCACCGGGCCAATTTTAACTTTTTAACAGCCATTATGACCGGAAATTTCTCCTCTACAACTTTTACATAATACACAAGGAAGTAAAAAAAAGATGCATCTTTTGGGAACTCTAGATTCCAAAAATAGCAAAAATATATAGTAAACATATCTTCACGATTACTATGATTTTCCAATGGTTTTTTATGCGGATCACAAATTAAATAAATTAAAATTCATAATAATCTAAAATAAATTAATTATATGGCGAATCTATTTGTCGCCGGCGGTGACGGTCACCGGGTTACAATTGACCGATCACATCACGGATCCAGATGTAACGGTTGTGTAACCCGAAAATGAAGAAACCATTGAAAATTAGAAATAGCAAAAGTTTACTATATGATATTCCCTACCCAATCCTAACTTAACACTAACTCTGACCTTAATGACAATTAACTTTAGTGTTTGTTTTGATTCTGCAACACATTCTGGTTGGTCAATTGCATTCTGGTGACTGACAACTAGATTATTTCTAATTATCAGTTATATACAGTATATATAAATTAAATTAATAGACGATGATTATTTAGTTCAGTAGTAAACTATAATATATAATTAATAAATTTTCTTTGTATAAATTATAAACCTTAGTGTAATACAAATTGTTATTGGTTAGTGATCTTGAAATTTTATATAATATAAATAGATACAAACGATATTCAAATATTTTCAACTCTTCTATATATTAACTTCTTTCTAGTTTATTTTTTTTCATATAAGCTTAGATTTATAGTAAGAATCAACATAAATATAAAATAAAATTTGTAAAATAAATGTGATGAAGAAATATATTTATTATCAATTTAACAACTCTCCTAACAAGACATCGTCGGGATTCAACGTGTGATATAATTCGAAATTGAATTCATTATTAATCAAAAGTTTTTGGCACATTTTGTCAATTGCAATAACACTTAACACAGTCTGCACATATGCATCAATTAAATCATCGATACCTAATCCAATAATATCAAACTCTTTATGGTCCATTGTAATCATTCTGTCATTTTCTCGTATCCATTTAGAATCTAATTTAACAGATAAGTTTGTTCCAAAGTCCTCCCATGAGTTCCCTATTATATTTAAAATAAGATAGTTTTCATTAAAGCTCGGTAATTTATGTCTAGAATAATGTAATGAGAAGGTGCTACGTAAACTATATGTTAATGATTAACTTACATTTAGAATTATTTGGTATATAAGTAGGCAGTG
This sequence comes from Gigaspora rosea, assembly GCA_003550325.1. Taxonomy (NCBI): domain Eukaryota; kingdom Fungi; phylum Glomeromycota; class Glomeromycetes; order Diversisporales; family Gigasporaceae; genus Gigaspora; species Gigaspora rosea. The sequence continues at coordinate 9,127 of QKWP01000832.1, forward strand.
GTTTATGAGCACGTCGTGAATATATATAACCACAGGGTGAAATCCAGTCTCATCGGCAGATACCATCATTCTCAAGTCATTAACAAACGTTTGGTTATGACGATCTGGCACAATTCCAATATGGTAGAATTTTCCAGGATGTAATTTTGTAGACCATGATGCATTTTCAACAAGGGACTGTACAATAAACTTTTCGTAATGATGGCTAGAATCAAAGAATTCGTTTAATTCCTCTGAGTTGGTGATTATGTAGATGTCCTGTCCTAATTTTGCAAAAGATAATTAGATTTGTGTTATTTGCAATTTAAATACAATAATCGAGCTTGTTACTTTGTTTCAAAGTATATTAAATATTTACCACAACTGCCATAGGGAGCTTTTATCACGGCACGGCCTCCCATTTTTTCGATACATGAAGAAATTTCACTTTTGTTTACATTACATATGGTTTCTGGAAAACGAATAGCAAGACCACTTCCGGATAATTCATTATTAAATAATTCAAATGATTTTGATGCCATAGATTTGTTATGACCTCCAGCTAAGCATGAGATTATATTATTAAAAACCACAGTCTTTGATTTTAGAGGAAAACGAGTCCAAGGTTTATGAGCCATATGCTTAAAACACGCTCTTATAGGATGCCATACTAATGGTAAAAAGTAAAATTGTTAATTTTAGTCATTGATATGATAATTAGTATTTATCGTTATTTGATAGTAACCTCCTTCTTGGTCTCTGATATACATAATTTGATTCTCCCATTTAATAGGTTGTTCATATCTATCATCATCTTGAAGCATTACAATCCAAACATGTTCTTTAGCCTCTTCAGAAATTGCAGTCGCATATCCAGTTATTTCTATTTCATTATTAGCCTTATCGTACACTACAGCAAGCTCTCCAAGAGAAGGATCGGCATCTTTTAGAGCTTCTTTAAATGCTGTTTGTATCACGTGTTTATATCCATTTTGTCTTTTATTATTTATATTAAACAAAGGCATTCCATATTGTCCAGCTGGACTTGATCCAGATTCAATAATTATCATTTGTCGTTTACCGTTTGAATCAATTACATTAAATAAATCAGAAGCTAAAAAAAAAATATTAAGTAAAGTAATTCATTATCAAACCAGAATATATAGTTTACAATATAAATTTAACATAAATCGAAGTAATCACCTGCCCATTTATAAAATTTTGGATTATATTCTAAACAATTTCTCAAAACATTTACATCAACTTGAGGATTTAAATTTTTATATCTGGTAATAATGCGGTCGTTTCCTAAACTGAAGAAAGAAGATACAAGCGGATGAATTGTTGCATTGAGTGTTTTCGGAATAACACATAGTGCTGGATCAAAATCTCCTGGATACACTTTCTTTATTGGATTGTCAATAGACATGGTGTTAATAAAAGTATTATTCTCTTGCTCTTTTCCAGTATAAAGTCTTTTATTTATATTTGAATTTAAGATTGAACCATTCACTGGAGATACTAAGTTTACGTCAGAAACGTCAGAGAAAGTAGCTTGCATTTCGGAATTTTTATAGATTTGATTATTTATATCTGACTTTAAGATTGAACCATTAAATGAAGATACTAGGTTCATGTCAGAAACGTCAGAGAAAGTAGTTTGCATTTTGAAATTTTTATGGATTCAAAGTAATTTAATTTCGTTTAATGAAAACTTTAAGATTCTTTTATAAGTGATATGATTCATACTTGAAATGGGCGCAATTTATTAGTACTGTAATGCATGGATAATTAATGCGTTAAATAGGAGCAAGCTCTCCGAATAATACCAAATTCGAAGATGCAGATTCATTTACAATAGTTAATTAATAATAATAATATCCTGATCCGTTGGAGATTAGCGGAAACTTCGTTTCCGCTTATTCACATACGGATCAGGGTATTATTAATTAATCCTCCCGTGATCTTGATATAGCTATCGGGGGATTATAGATATAATTGTGGAAGCTCAAATTTCCATAATAATTACATATCATAAACCTTTCCTGTTTTATAGCCAGATCTCACTAAGGTTTATGATGAACTACTTTAATAGTTGGACTGTCAATATTTCCTTTTAAAAATTACTTAAAGGACGTAACTTGTGTAAGGTTGGTTACGACACTTATGTGTGAGGAAGGGGCAAATTAGAATACTAACTTATAATAAATTCCCCATTGACTAAATCATCAAGGTCACGCTTTTGGCGAGTTGCCTCACCTGATTTTTCTTGTATTAACTCATTCTTGCTGAGTCATACAAAGTCACCCCGCAACATAAACAATAATCGTGAAGGCAAACTTTTTCGTAGCTACAATTGAATTGTGATTGTTATCACGATTATAACGAGCACTTAACGTTAAGTGTGTACGCATACATAGCACGATGCTGCGGCTGCCTTCTCGTTAAACGACGACCATATGGCAAGGCTGAAAGACCTATTGAAATAGTGGGTATTTGCAAAATATCGTTGGTAATTCGTATTTGTAATCAATTTTTCATCCGTAGTAATTGTCGCAATAATTTAAATACCAATTTTAAGCATCAATGACAGATTTTTGTCCCAAAATTTCCGGGTCGGATGCGTCGGACCTAGGTCGGCGTTTAGCCCTAGTTGTTAGCAGATTCTATAGCAAAATTATCAACCGGGCATTTTTTACTTAATGAATGGATATGATTTATTAGTAAAATTTTTTATGATCTTGAGGCAAAATTGATTAATTCCGATCCAATCGACCATGATTCCGATGCACTCCGACGTATCCCGACCCGGAATTTTGGGGACTCCCCTGTATGAGTTGTGGAAACTTAATCATATGTACATAAGTACGTACAGTCCAGGAATCTAAAAGCCTCAATCACTTTATATAGAATAAAGTTTAGCAATCCCATTGGAGATAAGCCAAATTTGTCATTTTCAATAACGGCTAACTTTAAAATTTAAACAATATGGCGGTTGCTATTTATAAGATATTGGTCATGCTTACGTAATAACGTACGAGAAGAAAAAAATCTATGATCATAAGTGTTTGCACGATAATAAGTACATATGGGCTAAGTGCTAGAAAAAGGGACCAAATTGACAATTTTTCAAAAGATATTTTGTTATATAAATCACAAAAGTAGTTATATTAATAAAATTTTGCAGTATAGCTCTTTAAAATTTGCATTTTCTTATGATTTACTGCATTATAAGATTTACAGAACAAATTGATTTTCCGAAGGCCTATTTTTTGTCACTTTTCTTAACACCTAGCCTATATTATTCTTGGCATATTATTGTTACGCGAGAAGATTGAGAAATTCTAGATTCATATTCTATTGAGATTAATAATTTAAGAAATTTACTGCAACGTGCACAGTTTATGCATTATCTCTGTATAGTTTTTAGATTTCCTGCACTGTATGTATATACTTGTGTTATACATGCATACACACATTATTGAAGCTGATAATTTGATATGAACAATCGGAAGTTCTCGGAAATATAGACAATGAATAAAGTTGCTGATTCTATAAATGTACACCCTCTCTAAGTGCACACTTGCCCTCGGTCTCAAGCACGTGCACTTAGAGAGGTTTGACTTACCAATATATTGTAAAATAAGTAATAAATTTATTTAATTACAATACTATAAGTTTAATATAAGACTTAGTAAAGTTGCTAATGCTGTATTGCATTAATTAGTTTAACTAAAATATGTATTTTAATTGCTGATATTCTTTGAATGTTGAACTTTGATTGGTCGGAGCATAGCGACGGTCATTAATATGATTAGATAAGGTGATACAAAGTTACGTCTTTGATGAATCAATGTTTATAATTAAAAACGTAACTTTTAAATTTGGTGTCTGTCTTAACGCGTGTAATAGTTACGTGTTTGATCCATCACAATATTTTTGACTTGTGCTGCATCAAAAACAAAGATTGATATGCTCCGGACACACAATGCTGCGCATTAACCTAGTAGTATAGTTGGTGGTAGAATCAATTTGGCAAATTAATACGGTTACGATATGTGGCGTATTATTTACCGTAATTATTTTGAGCATTAATGCCGCAATGCTGAAACGCCGTAATGCCTTAATGCCGTAATGAGTAATGCTGTTGTATCTAATGATTATAATTAGAGGATTTTTACAGGGATACCGGTCGGATGCGTCGGATCTAGGTCGGCGTTTAGCCCTAGTTGTTGGCAGATTCTATAGCAAAATTATCAGCTGGTCATTTTTTACTTAATAAATGGATGTGATTTATTGGTAAAATTTTTTATGATCTTGGGGCAAAATTGATCAATTCCGATCCAGCCGACCATGATTCCGATTAATGATGCCTGACAAACCTCACGTGACCTGACGCAACCATATAGTTTCGTCGGTTGAGGCATCGATCTACGTGCCCGGATGATTTTACCGGTGGTTATCAGATCAGCTGATAATTCGGGCCAGTTGATCTATCGTAGCGACACATGTTTGATCGACGTTAAGATAATCGGATTTTCAATCGGCGTTGTTACGATCGGTTGGGAGAGCTTGATGCAATTGTGCCAGTTTAGTTTGATCGTGAACAAAAATAAAGGGTTTAAAACAATAAACTATCACACATAGTTTCGGGTTATAAGGTTTTTTCTTTATTAAAATAAATCAATACATCGGAATATCACAATAATACTAAAACTATATACAATCGTTAACTCGCTCCTAAGCAGAAACTAAACCTTTATATACTCTTAATTCGTATGTGGCTTTAATTCTTCGATTGGGAGATTTAATCAGTCGTTTGGGGATTAAATCTGTCGATTGGGGATTAAATCTGTCGATTGGGGATTAAATCTGTCGATTGGGGATTTAATCTCCCGTTTGGAGACTCGATCTCCCGTTTGGATATTCGATCTCCCGCCCAAGCCACAACTACGCCCAAATACATAATAATACTAACTAAAATAAAAAAAAAAATGAGCATAAACAGCGTATAATATGCTTCTTATCTCCGGTTTTATATGCTTCATATCTATACGTTTCTGAATTTTACTATATTCGGTTGGTATATTACACTTTATTTCTGCTAGTGTCGGATTACAATTTAGCTTCTCCAATACTTTATATTAATCTTGGTAATCAAATATTTGTAAGTATTTTCTTTCATAATAATTATTAAGATGCTTATTAATTTTGGTAAGTCTTCCATATAATCTGTTGATTTCAAGAGATACGCCTTGCTTATATTTTTCTAATGCAATTATATCTTTAGTCATTAGTTTCTCAACCTTCTTTTTGAAGGTGTTAAATTCTGATTCTGTTATTGGTGGTATGTCGGATTCTTCTTTTTTCTCAAGTGATTCAATTTCGCAATAATTGAACTAGTTCTCAATTTTTGGAATAAATCCTTGGTTCTTCTGTATCATTGGTATGTGGTTCATGAATACGATTTCTTGAAAAGTGTGCCAGGTCCAATCTGATCATTTATCAGGTTCCGTTGTAAGGCCGCTCCAATTTAAATCTATGTTTAACATAACCCCCCCTCTCGATTGAGTAAATTATGGGGGGGAGTTAAACAACATATATATATATATATAACTTTTAGATTCAAATTTCACTTTTCATATTACTAAAATGAACCCATACAGAAAGATCACCAAAATTAGAGTAGCTGCATGATACAGTCATGCTAAACCTAGGAACATTATATAAGTTAGTTATAATTAATTAGTAAAATTTTATGAATCATAAGATTTTATAGAATTTTATTAATAAATTTTATAAAATCTTACTATACACAAATTTTTATTAATTAATTCTAACTTTATGCACTAAGTAAACATGTACAGCACCTAAAAATACATCAAAACGGCAGGGTTAGTTTTATTTTACTTGAAATTTGGATAATAGATGCATAATTTTGGATTTTTGATCAAAAAAAGTCAAATTTAAGCATCTTTTCTCCAAATTTCAAGTAAAATAAAAACAATACTGTTGATTTAATGTATTTTTAGGCTCTGAACAAGTTTACCTAGTGAATTAAGTTAGAATTAATTAGTAAAATTTTATGAATCATAAGATTTTATAGAATTTTATTAATAAAATTTTATAAAATCTTATAATACACAAATTTTTATTAATTAATTCTAACTTAATGCACTAAGTAAACATATTCAGCACCTAACAATGCATCAAATCGGCAGTGTTATTTTTATTTTACTTAAAATTTGGAGAATAGATGCATTATTTTGGATTTTTGATCAAAAAAGTCAAATTTAAGCATCTTTTCTTCAAATTTCAAGTAAAATAAAAACAATTCTGCCGATTTAATGTATTTTTAGGTTCTAAATAAGTTTATTTAGTGCATGAGTTAGAATTAATTAGTAAAAGTTTGTGAATCATAAGACTTTATAGAATTTTATTAATAAAATTTTATAAAATCTTATAATACACAAATTTTTATTAATTAATTCTAAATTTATGCGCTAAGTAAACATGTACAGCACCTATAAATACATCAAATCGGCAGAGTTATTTTTATTTTACTTGAAATTTGGAGAACAGATGCATAATTTTGGATTTTTGATCAAATAAGTCAAACTTAAGCATCTTTTCTCAAATTTGAAGTAAAATAAAAGCAATACTGCCGATTTAATGTATTTTTTAGGCTCTGAACAAGTTTACCTAGTGAAATAATTAGAATTAATTAGTAAAATTTTATGAATAATAAGATTATATAGAATTTTATTAATAAAATTCTATAAAATCTTATGATTCACAATATTTTACTAATTAATTCTAACTTATAGCACTAGATAAACTTGTTCAGAGCCTAAAAATACATTAAATCGGCAGTATTGTTTTTATTTTACTTGAAATTTGGAGAAAAGATGCTTAAATTTGACTTTTTTGATCAAAAATCCAAAATTATGCATCTATTCTCCAAATTTCAAGTAAAATAAAAATAACCCTGCCGATTTGATGTATTTTTAGGTGCTGTACATGTTTACTTAGTGCATAAAGTTAGAATTAATTAATAAAAATTTGTGTATTATAAGATTTTATAAAATTTTATTAATAAAATTCTATAAACTTATGATTTTATAAAATTTTACTAATTAATTCTAACTTTATGAACTAAGTAAACTTGTTAGCACCAAAAAATAAATATAAATATATTCAGAATCAGACCAGTCTGTATAAAATTTAGAGTTTGAGTCTGGTCCGATCCTGAACTGGACCTGAACTGGACCTATTCCGATCCTGGCTGGACCCGAACCAGACCTAATCATTTGTTGTTTAAGTCCCCCCCCCCTCTAAAAAATTTTGAACTTGTTATGTTAAACAAAAAATTAAATTGGAGTGGCCTAAGCAGTTCTTGTATCCAATTTTATGGATATATGAATATTGTTACAATAATGTTGTATATTGCTTCTTGAACTTCACATCTTCATATGGTCCATTCTAACTGTGAAGGTGCAGTTTCAGTCCATATCTTTTGCAATTTAGTTTCTTCCAAATATATTTCTGATTCTTTGTGTGTTTCTTGTCTATTTCTTTTTCAAGAGTTTCAATTCCATATTCATCAGTGTACAGTGATGGTAAATGACCTGATAATTTGCAAATTTTTCATGACTAGTTATTAACAGTGTCATAATGGAAATAAGTATATGGTATACTTGGTAAAAGAAATTGATTTGGATCTTTAAAAGATAAATAAAAATGATAATTATAGTAATATTAATAAAAAAATAATATATATATATATATAAAGTATTGATAATTTATACATATTTTCCTATAAATGGAAGCTCAAAGAGATCAATCATCATGAGTCACATGATGATCAATTGGTAAGGTATCGAATTATAGGCCCCAAAATGGGAATAAATTATGCATTACATCAGCAAATTTATAATAGCATAATCTTACGTAAGATCTTATGAACCGTAATATAAGCAAAATATTATGTAATATATTTCGAAATATTTTGAAATATCAAACTTTCGAAATATTACGAAAGTAATTTCGAAATATTTCGAAATATGTTATGAAATATTTTGATCCTCTTTCAAAATATTTTAGGACTAGGAAACCAAGCAGGATCAGTAGATCTGTAACCTGGATCGCGCATTAGACAGACTTTTCGAAATAGTTCGAAATAGTTCAATGATGTTCAAATTCTGTACTACAAGATCAGATTAGATCTTTTGTTTAATCTTCTATTTTGTTTTTTTTCACTTTTTTTGTTTTTATTTTGTTTTTTATTTTCGTTTCATTTTTTGTTTTTAGTTCGTTTTTTTTGTTTTCATTTGTTTTTTTCAATTTTTTTTATTTATTTATTTTTTAATTCTTTTTATTTTATTTTTATTTCGGCACTTTACAAGAAAAACAAAAAACTTTCGAAACCTTGCGCATGCCAACTACGACTTCCGAAACTCAAGAACACAACTGATTTCCCCAGCAATTTCTAAATTTTCGGGAACGCTTCTTTAAAGAAATGGGCACAAGTTTTCGCAAGTTTTCGCACGTTTTTGCAAAAGAAATTATCCAAGTAGCGATCTATCCCGATGTGATTCAGTTAAAGTCTGCTGTAGATAAATACGTGCAGACAAATTATAAAGATCATGTAAGTTTTTGCAAGTTCTTGCAAGGTTTCGCTTTATTTATTTTTTCGTTTCGTGTTTTTTGTTTTTGTTTTTTTTGGCTTATTTTTAAAATTTTTTTTATTAATTTATTTTATTTCAGCGCTTTGCGAGAACAGACCCCTTACTTTCTGGCACTTTGCAAGAAAACCAACTCAGACTTTTTTGGCACTTCGCGACTTTTTTGGCATTTTGTAAGAACCTTTCGCAATTTCTGAATTTGCAAGAACGTGAACTCTTACTTCAGAAAAATGAAGATATGGGATTCGTTTATGTTTTTTCATTTTTTTTTTTTTTATTTTTTTAATTTTTAATTTATTTTATTTATTCCTGACTTCTTCGACACTTTGCGACTTTCCTGGCACTTTCTCTGGCCTTTGCAAGAATATTTAGAAAAGAGAGCGAAACGTCGTTATAGCCAAAAGTAAAGGGTGCCTCCAAAGCTTTGCTAGAATATAGTATATATCCGGATCAAAAAGAGATTAAAGAGGCGGTTGAAGACTATCTGCGTGCAAATAATAATGAATTTTTTCGAAGTTTTTCAAAAAGGAAGTGGGATATATATTATGAAAAAAAATATTAGTCAAAGCGAAGACGATAGAAAACAAAGAAGCGAAGATAATAGCTAACTATGGGGTGAACGAAAATAAGTGTATAGAGCTAGTTTTTTGTATATAGTAATTGAATTAGATGCGACGAAGTGTGAAAGTGTTTAAAATAATATATAATAATGTAATAATGTAAAAATAATACTGTAAAGAATATATAATAATTAAAATATAATATATAATAAAATATGTAATATTGTTTAAAAATTTTTAAATATAATTAAAATATAATAATAAATAAAAAATATAAAATTTTATAATAAATTGCAAAACTGTGCGAAATATGCGAAAACCTGTAAAAAAGCGTGATTATATACTAGATTTTTCTGACGATTTGCAAGAACACCAACACTTCTGAGAAATATATTTTTTTTATTTTTTTTCACTTTGAAGTATTTAGAAAAAGAGAGTGAAACAAAAATTATAGCTCAAAACAAAAGTAGTAGTCAAAGCGAAGACAATAGAAAACAAAGAAGCGGAATGAAATGTATTATAGAAAATAATAGGGTTTAAATACAATTCGATTAAATTCGAAGCTTGTAATTCTAATTTATTCAAAGTCATTCATTATTTAATAAAATATTTAATTTTGATGTTTAATATTTCTATAATATTCACAACAATTCGAAATAATTCTCAATTAGTTGAATTTTCAAAGTTCATTACCATCTATATCTATATAATTTTAGTTATAATTATTTTATTTATTTCACAAACGTGCGAATATTTTATAGCTTATAATTTATTGGGCCAACAATTAACTTGCTAAGAAGGTAAAAATTTTGCTTTTTTTTCGCTTCTAATAAACCCCTTACATATCAATTACTTTAGTACTTATAAATATATTGAAAAAACCCGATTACATAATAATCTAGAATAATGCATGTTTGTGAAATTTTATATAAATGAACATTGTTTGAAAAGTATTTCGCTTATTCTAAATATAGTAATAAAAGGTTAAAAGAATAATAGTTTGATAAGGGCTAATACATTTAAGAAATTGCTGTATTGCGCATTGGTTTAATTTACTTCGAAATGGTCAGGAGTTATTAAAGCTTATAATTTATTGGGTCAACGATTGAGTGGCTAAAAAGATAAAAATTTTTACTTAAATCCCTTACATATCAATTACTTTAGTACTTATAAATATATTGAAAAACCTGATTACATAAAAATCTAAGAATGCTTAATAGAATAATGCACAATACGCATGTTCGTGAAATATTCTATAAATGGGCATTGTTTGATTTCAAGCGGATTAATTTATTTAAAAGTATTTCGCTTATCCTAAATATAGTAATAAAAGGTTATAGTTTGATAGGGGCTAATACATTTAAGGAAGTCGCTATATTGCGCATTGTTTTAACATCAAATTTACTTCAAAGTAATCAGGAGTTATTAAAAACATTAAAAAAGAATAGCGATATTTTTCTAATGTATTTAATATATTAAATAACTTTAAATTATATAATAATGAGTTAAATTTATTTATACAAAAATAATACCATATAGTATTATTTTTGTATTATCTATAACAATACTGGTTTAATGTAAATTATAAATCATAATACTGAAAGTTACATAAGTAATATATAAAAAATTGATTACTTTAGATAAAGTGAATATATTTAAATGCATTTGTAGTTAATAAAAAATAATTAAAGAACTTGATATATGCAAAATAATACGAATACATTAGAACTATCTTGAAAATATTTAAATAAATTCAATTTTCCTATCTTCCTCTTCGTAATTTTCCTATCAACTTCATTTGACACATTAAANCTATCTTCCTCTTCGTAATTTTCCTATCAACTTCATTTGACACATTAAATTCTCTCTTCTATACTCATTTCTTATCTCATTTATTACATTTTTCTAATTAATCTTTAATATAACTAAAACCTTTCGCAATTTTTTTTATTTCATTTTTTATTATACATATTATATACTCCCTTTTATTCCTCTTGCCCTTTTACCCTCTCTCCCTTTCTCTCTTTTTTTTTTTTCTCTCTCTCAAATGTCTGCCCGAAAATTAGAAAAAGGTGAAAAAATGTCTGCTAAAAGGTGTAAAGATTTCATAAAAATGGCAGCTCAAAGGCGTGAAGATTTTTTAAGCATGACAGCTGATAGTCGTGTATCTCTGCAAGATACTGAGGGGCTGCTGCGCAGCCTACCGAAACTATTGGCTCAGGATCTTCAAGACCTTCCAATAGTTAAAATTCAATAATATAATTTTTTTTATTTCGTTAATTTCTATTTATAATATTTTTAAATTAATCTAATATTTAAAATAATTTAAGATCAAATTACTTTGGCAGAAATTAAGGATATGCTTATTGGGCTATCCGAAAAAGTTAATAGATTGGAGCTAAAGATTTCGAAAATAGATAGTCGTATGTCGGAAGGTCTTAACCTTTCGAATGAAACAAAATTCATTAAAGTAATTATTATTTTTATCAGTTATATAAAATGTTTATAATTAATTTAATCTAAGTTAATAATATTTTATTTTATAATAGCAAACTTGTGCAGCAATAGCTAGACGGCTAATTGCAAACAATATTTACCATACAGAGGAACAATTTAAGACTGAAACTGAGGAATACCTCCTAGAAAATGAAGCAGAATTCTACGAAGGAATGAATGATAGAGATTGGAATACATATTATGAAAATAAACTTGCAAAACCTGTAAATTTTTTCATAAATTCGATTACATTCGCATTGTGTTAAATTTTTGCATTTTCGTTTTTTTAAATATTGTTTCTTAAAATATCAATGTATTTCGAACTAATCCGAACTGTTTTAAATTCATTCGCATAAATTTATATATTAGCTCCTATTTCAGCATCGATCTTGCTGAAGTCGAGTTTCCTCGAAAATTAAGGAATCAGTTTTTGCCGTTTTTGGAGAGACCCTCTTAGACCCAATTAACACAAATGCCACGCCACAAACTATTATGGAATGGAAGAAATCTGCTAAACCAAATTATACTATAGCAAGCTTTTTAAGCCCATAGATGTAAATAATGCCAACAAGAACTATTTTACGCGCATACTTGCGATGGCATGGCCAGCTTCTATACCCACCAATATGCAATTGGCATACACAATAACAGTATGCCAAATATTGCTAAGCGATCATTATGAAAAGCTCACTATGAGTGATGAAATAATTAAAAATAGATTAAATAAAAACATAGTAAGTAATATATAATTAATTATATTTAAATTATTTAAATATACGTAAAATAATTCTAATATTTGTAAATTTAATTAAATAAGGATAAGTTAATAGCTGGCACTGCTTGTC
>QKWP01000832.1:26199-64373 GCA_003550325.1 Gigaspora rosea
TTTTTTTCTTTTTAATGAATTTAATTTGTTATATTCGTTACGTTAATATTTAATAGTTCCTATCAATTTTATTTTCATACTTTAAATTAATGCAATTTATTATGAATTATTTTGATTTATATCATTTTTTTCGTTTCAATGAATTTAATTTGTTATATTCATTATATTAATATTTAAAGTTCCTATCAATTTTATTTTCAACCTTTAAATTAATGTGCAATATTTCGAATTAAATCGATTTATACCAATTATAATAGCTTCTTATAATTTTTGTCTTTTCGATGAAATTTAAGTTGTGTAAATAAATATTCATTACATTAACATTATATTACAATTTTATATAAGTTTATTTTGTTTTAGTAAAAGTTATAAATATATTAAAACAATGCAAAATAAATAACTGCATTTAAAGATTAAGTGTATATATAATAATATAAATCACGTGAAATTAGCCAAGAAATTTTACTATAAATAATTAGATTGACAATCAACATTGTTTTGTTTTGACACTATTTTGACTCTGTTTTGACTATTGACATTTCGCAACCTTGTGCTTCTGTTTGAAATATCTTGAATTAATTCAAATAAATTCATTTTAAGTCAACTTTTTATTCGTTTTATATTAAATTTTTTTTTGCTTATTCTACATACTACACTACTAACAAAATTTAAAGTTTTTATCTTTTTTTATAATTTTAAAAATGTTTCAAGGTTTTTCTATCAAGTCCAAGAAAACTTCCAAGAACACCCAAAGCAAGAAGGCTAATAAGAGAAAGGTGGCAAGCCTAGAATCGACAAGAAGTACCACCCTAAGCAAAAGCTTTTCAGAACAATTTGATAACCTTGGAGTAAATGATAATAGTGGATCTAACTCTTATAGCTATGCGAATACGTCCGAATGTATTTAAAATAATTATATAACTTATATACTGTTTAATTACTTAATATGTTACTAGGAACCGGAAACCAGTGTGAGTCTGGAGCGATAAATCTTTAAAATTAAATTAAAATACTATAAACTATAATTTTTATTATAACAATATATTATATATTATTATTAATATACAATAAATATATACAATTATTATAAAATGCACCTATAGTGTTTTACACTATAGGTAAATTAGATTTGCAAATCCATGTAGCAAAAACAAAAAAATAAATTTTTATAAAACAAAAATTAAATTTTAATTACTTAGAATTAAAGTAAGGCCTGGGATTTTATTGGGGCATTAGTATATGCAAAATTTAGCAAGAAATTGTTTTATTAGAGCTCCAAAGGTGGTTTTATAAACAAAATTTTGAGATATGAATTTTTTTATTATTAAATTTTGATTGGCTATTCTAATAGTTTTGTATAACATGGTATAAAACATCATAATTTTTTTATTACAGTATTTATTATTTTTTTAACTTTTTTTTAGAAAATTTATATATATAACCAAAGGTTTATTTATATACAATCATAAGATAATAAATATTTATATTTAATATATTTATTTTATATATATTAATATTTTTTATATATTATTAATAATGAATACTAATTCTACGAAGCCCTAAATCTAATTCTAAAAATACACTAATCCTAGCTTGATCTCTGAACCTACCAAAATACTTATTTGTTATTACATATCTTCAAAGTACTTAATTCGCATTAATTGGTATGTAGAACTAAAGTTTATTTAATATTAATCATTTGAAGTAGGATCATTAATCACGAACATAATATTTGTTTACCATTACTTACACTTTATTCGCATTAATTATTCTATTTGGCTCGAGAATCTAAAGGTCATTTATTAATCATTGAAGGTAAAATCAGTAAACTGGCACACAAATCATAAACATAAATATTTATTTATTATTACTTACCCTTTAATTATTTAATTCACATTAATCCTTTCATTTAGCTCAAGAATTTAAAGATCATTTGTTAATTATTACTATTTAGCACTATAATAGTATCCGGGGCCTTATTCAAGAACACCATTTTTTAGGTTAAACAGTACCAAAGAGTACTGTGTGTGGAACCGGGTATTTTTTAAGAATTAAGTCAGATGGGCGATGAATAATATCCGGGTGGAGGTACTATTCATTGGGGATACTTTATATAATGCTAGACGGTAGAGTTAAAAGTAGTAAAGTGGATTCATGAAGCATGAACGTAAATACTTATTTTGCATTACTTACACCTCAAACTATTCACTCGCATTAATCATTCTATTGACTCGAGAATCTATTACTGTATTAATCATTGGAATTGCAAAAACACCGGTTCACAAAGTACGAATATAAATACTTATTTGCTATTACATAATCTTCAACTTATTTTATTCGCCTTAATCATTTCATTTAGCTCGAATCTATGATGAGCAAAAACATCAGTTCATAAAGAACGAATGTAAATACTTATTTGCTATTACTTAATCTTCAAATTATTTTATTCGGCTTAATCATTTCATTCAGCTCGAATCTAAAATCATTTATTAATAATTGAAGGTAAAACAGCAAAACGGTTCAAAATCACAAATATAAATTACTACTTACCCTTTGATCTATATAATTCTTATTAATCATTTTCAGTTTACTCAAGAATTAAAAGAATCATTAGTTAAAATCAGTAAAAAGGTTCACAAAGCATGAACGTAAATACTTATTTACCATTACTTACCCTTCAAACGTGTTGCTAGATCTTTGTCATCATGATGAAAGATTCAAAAATAGACTTGTATAAATAGCTTGTAGGTGTGTCTGATTCGAATCATGTCGATTTGTCTTGATCATACGATAAGAAATTTTTGTATAAATCCTTAACTTGCGTATATAATTCAGTTTTTCATTTTTAAAATCATAAAAAAATACCTTAGTTGGTCGGTTTTGAGGATCTGCGTCAAAACTTTATTCATGTAATTGAGAACTTTGTATCTAATTTTAGGCCTGTAACCTAGACAAATTCGTGTTGTTAGATCTTTGTCATGATATGGAGACTATCTAGTAAAAACTTCTGAAATTCTTATTCTGAAAGAATAACTTATCTGATTTTTGAGTATATTTTTTTCCATGTGCGTATAGTACTTCTGGAAGCACGTAAAAATTTGACGGTAACAATCAACTATCTCAAAATATGAGCGTGGTTCTTCGTATTACAATACGTATAAATTAATTACTCGGGTAATTGATTCGAATCAGCCCATGACACAAATGCGTAAAATCTGTGTTGTTGTTGCAAATATAGGCACGCGGCGTTACATCCAGAAAATGCAACAATTACGTTTTTGATATTTTTAATTATAATGTATCAAAAACGTAATTTCGGTCATCAAAGGGCGTAAAAGTATGAGTTGTCGCTTTGCTCCAGACAATTAATTTTAATATTTTTAAAATAAGCAAATAAAAGAACGTTACTAGAATTATTGAAAACCAAGGAGAAATTCTTTTTGAACTTAAAGTTATTAAAAATAAAGTTGGGAGAATTGAAAATCATCTGAATGATCTTGAACAAAAAATGGATAATAGCTTTGATATAACCAATGATAAAGCCTTTAAAGAAGTAATTTTTTAAATTTAAAATTATTTTTTAATAATATAAAAATCTTTTAAAGTTAATTTAATATTTTTAAATAACTTTTAATAATATTATTAATAGGATACGATTAAAGGAGCAGCAAAAGCTTTAATAGAAAAAGCAATTTATCCCGAAAATTCTCAGATAAAGTCAGAGGCGGAAAAATATGTCCGAGAGAATTATGCGGAATATTTTGAAAGATTTACATTAAAAGATTGGAATGTCTATTATGTTAATAATATTCACGGACCAGTAAACCATTTTTATTTCATTTATGTTTACTTTTTCGAATAAGTTCGAAATATTTTAAAATAATTCGAATTTATTTGAAATATTTTAAAATATTGCGAACCTATCCGTTTTGATTTAAATAATTGAATTCTACTAAACTTTTTGTTTTTTTAGCTTTTGCAAAAAATTAGATCTTTGCGGGGTACTTTGACGAACAAGATCAAAGAAACTTTATTTTCTGTGTATGAAAACCTTATTGAACCCATAAATAATAAAGCAAAACCTGATGAAGTTATAATGTGGAAGAAATCGACAAAAACAAATGAGTATTATCAGAAGTTATTCGAAAAGTTGGAAGAAGATTCGGAAGATACATATATGAATCGAATTTTGTATAAAATCTGCTCAGATGGCAAAGCTCCACCTGAAAAAATAGCATATGCTATAGCCATCTGTCAGACCATGCTCAATCCAAGAACAAAATTATAACAATGTTAGATCACATCGTTAAAAAATTAATTGCAATAAATTTAGTAAGTATTTATTAATTTTATTATATATAATTTAAATTAATATAAATCAATTCAAATTGTTTCGAATTGTTTCAATACTATTTAGAATAAGTTAGAATATGGCGGACATTTTTCTATTTCAAGTTCTGAAGACGAAACAAGCAAAGAAGATAGAGATAAATCTGATGATAATGATTCAGAAAACGATAACACTGTATAAACCAATTTATTTAATTGATTGAAATATTATTTTAAAATCTTCAAATAATATTTTCTAATTATATTAATTGATGATCTGCCACAAATCGATAGTGTGATCATAGTGTAACATGATGCAGATCCTTACTATTTGTTGATTTGTAAATCCTAAAATGTAGGAATTTTTTTGCTCACCCAAGGTAACCTTTTTTTCTTACTAAGTTAAAGAGTCATGTTTACTAAGTGAAAATTGTAGAGCTCATTGAGACGAGTCTAATGGTAGTTAGATCATCGAAATCGGACCAGTAGATAAAGAAATACCTTTGAAAAACGATTGGCTGACTATATATAAATAATAGGTTTGTTTACACAAAATTTTATATAGTCGACCAATCGTTTTTTGAAGATATCTTATTATCTACTGGTCCGATTTCGATGATCTAACTACCATTAGACTCGTCTCGATGAGCTCTACAATTTTTACTTAGTAGACACGACTCATTAACTTAGTAAGAAAAAAGTTTCTAAGTTTTCCTTAGGTCACCAAAAATATTCCTATATTATAGGATTTACATAGTAATTTGCATCATGTTACACTATGATCACACTATTGATTTGTGGCAGATCATCAATTAATATAATCTAATTAATTAGGAACAAGAAAGTAAACGTAAAAATAATTCAAACTATTCCGATAAGGTATAATATTTAAAAATAATACGAATTAATTTGAAATAATTTAATATTAATAAATTTATTTTAGGTGAATAAAAGACCAAGAATCGGTAAATAATATACGAATTTAAAAATTTAGCAATTTAGCACTTAAGCAAAATATTTCGAAAGGTTGCGTTTTTACTAACCTAATTTTAAAACTACTGAATTAGTGGATTTAGATCTGGAAGAAGTCCAAGAAGCTCTAGATGAAGATGTAGATAAAAAGAAAGATATGAATAATTATAAGAAAAATACGGATAATGATGAGTAAAAGTTTTTTTTGGTTTGTTTTGTTTTTTTTTATATACGAATAATGCTGCGTTTTTTTTTATTTTTTTATATTTCTTTAATATAGGATTATCAAAAATTTATTTTTTTATAAATAATAAAGTTATTATAAAATGCAGATTTTGTTTATTTGGATAAATTGTTTTTTGTTTATTGAATTTAGTATATTTCGAAATAATTCGAATTATTGCAATATATCGTAAAATATCACTATTTAAATATATTTATATATAATACTTATTACATAATTCGCATTGTTTCGATATAATTCTATAATTTGCATACATTTCTAAATAAAATTGAAATAGTTCAATTTTTATGTTTTTAGTATAATTAATATAAAAGTTTCATTATTTCTGCCACTACTTACGTCAAAATATTGCGCAATGTTGCAATTTATTTTGAATTATTGCGATATAATTTTCGTAATATTGCGTAATTTATTACGTATGTATTTCGTAATATTGTATAATTTATTACGCATGTATTTCGTAATATTTCATAATTGGAAATTGTGAAATATTTCGTGTCGATTCGTAAATCTTGCGCAAGTTTTCGGGCCGTAATAACTTACGTAAGATTACGTTTATATATTTTGCTGATGTACATAAGGATTGGCAGCACAGGATGGCATACCAAAGTATGATTAAATATGAAATATGCAAATAATTTAAGAGTTTATAATAGTATAGTTAAATTATGATGTATTGATCTGTTAAAGAGGTATTTTTAAGCAAGGCAAAAAAATAAGAATAAGCATTTTCTTTTTATAAAAAACAATCAATCAAATATTAAATAAAAACACTTACCTATTTAATAAACATGGTATTAGTTAAATCTGAAAATTCTTAGTGCCTACTATTTGACTTGGACTGTTTAGTGGCAAAAGTTACTAATTAACCCATGACAACAGTCATCTTAATTTTGATTATTTACAAATGACTCATAACCAAATTACCATGGTTATTTAGAAATAACTAAGGCACGTAGAAACTGAACCAAAATGAAATTTCTTCTGATGTATCCTGATATTGGCGTAGTTTTAGTTATTTTTTTATCATTTCTTCACTATATATAAATATAGTACTTTGGTAAAGCTAAATACTTTATACAGTTTATATAATTTTTAAACCTGTTCTTATGAATGATGTCAATTTTATTTTTCTTTTCTTTTGTCTTTTTGTCTATTCTCGTTTTATATTTGTTTATTTTGGATTTCGTGCAGGTTTTGTAGTAGTATCCTCTTTTATATTTTTCCTTTTGTTTTCTAAAATATTTGTTGCTCGTATGGGTCTGAATTTAATACTTCTTGTTCTAGAGGATAGATAAGGAAGATCAAAGAAAAGCTAGTAATATTGGCAAGACATTTTGAAGCCTTTAAGCAAAAAAGAAGATAAGAAGGTAATTTTTAGCTTGTCGTAAAAAGGGGAAGACCTTTTTATTTTGGTTTTAAGTAGCTAAATGAGCTATCTATTTCAATACCAATTTGGTGTCAGAGTAGTGCAGCAGGTCGCATTTAGATATCTGAACTTAGGTACTAACTGAGATGGCCAGATGATACTAAACTTATGTTATTTAATAGTACTATGTATGTGCAATAGTAAATACAAGTATCTTAATAAAGTATTAGCATGGCTGCTTAAGGTTAAAAAAAAATTAAATTTTAATTTATATTAGAGTTAGGGTAAAGGCCTGGGATGGTTAGGCTTATTTTATACTAAAATTTTGCAAGAAAATTTTTTTCTTAGTTGTTAAAATATAGTTTCATAGACAAAATTTAAAGATATAATTAAATTTTAATATTTTGCTTTGTTTTTGTTATACAAAAATTGATCTGTAGCTAGTGATTAAACTGGCTAAAAAAGCTGCAGCTAAGCCAGCTTAGCCAGCTAAGCCAGCCAATGTAATGTGATCAGCTGACTAATGCGGCTAAAAACTATTATAAAAAATACAAATCACTTTCGTTATAGTGAAATGATCCATTCCATTAATAAAAATTTTTAAAAAATTTATCATAACGAGAGTTTTATTAGTAAATTCACTTTATCAAGAGAATTTATATGAGTCTAACTTCACTATATCGAGATTTTAATTAGTCTTCACTATATTGAGAGTTCACTATCCCTTAAACCGTAATGCGAGCAAATTTGCTCGCTAAAATTTTTTTGATCCGTTTTTACATAATTACTCCAGATTTTTCTAAGGTTCACCCCTTACTAAGCTCAAATGAGACTTATTGCATCGATTGATCGTCCATAAATTTCCTTTCACGGCATCTTCTGCATGCATGATGTAATGCTAATTTAAAGATAGTTAATAAATAACTTGATTTATCGATATCAAAATCATGAAAAAAAAAATTCTCACAGTAATGTCTTCTAAATCTTCTAAACGTAAAGCCAATGTATTGTCTTCGGACTTTGCATCTTCAAGTTCGTCATCTTTATCTTTGAATTCATCGTTTTTGTCTCCTATTGAAAGTGTAGAGGAATATGCCAACGAAGAAGGAGAAGAAGAATTCGTACCGATTTTGACGGTTTGCCAGCATTCTTTAAATGATGACCATGACCCGGAGTCCGATGATGACCAAAATGCAACAGAGATAAATACTGAAGGTGCCTGTACAAAAAAACGTAAATCAGCAGAAACCGCACAAAAAAAACTCCAACCACCACCTTCTGACTTTGAATCGTTTGTTCATTTAAATTCATTGCATAGGGCAAATGTTAGGTTACCACCACACTTTGACGTCGATGTCTTCAAAGCAGTAGATTTTTTTTTCTTTTTTTTACAAGTATGATGTTAGACACAATGGTTGTCAATACGAATTTGTATGCATCATCAAAGGATGCCAGTGTTTCTGGTAGGGTTGGCAGGATGTAACCCATAAAGAGCTTGTTATTTGGATAGCTCTTGTAATCTACCATGGACTTTTTAAAGTGCCTTCTCTCAACCAGTACTGGAATGAGAATCAGAAACTTCCAATCCACTATATTTTAACGAAAATGTCTGTGACATGCTTTGAACAGATAAAAAGGTTCCTGCACGTTTCTCACTCCTCCTCAATAATTACAAACTATTTCGAAAAAGTGGAGCCATTGCTTTCATGCGTCCGTGATGCTTCGAAACGATATTATGTACCAGCTTCGAATGTATTGGTGAATAAAATGATGGTTCGTTTTTCCGGTCGAAGCATCCATACAGTACGAATGAAGAACAAGCCCATACCAGAGGGTTTCAAAGTTTTCTCCTTATGTGAATCAGGATACACCTACACTTTCTTGCTTATATCACGTGTATCTCCAAACGACATAGTAAAAATAAGTGGTCTGAGTCAAATCGGGTGTTTAGTCTTCCACCTTGTTAAACAACTTCCGTATCATCAAGTTCCATACAATGTATACATAGATAATTATTTTAGTAGCGTACCTCTTTTTTAAAATCTCTGGCAGATTTGTGTTGGAGCTTGCGGGACAGTTCGTAAAACGGCCTCGGGGTTTCCAAAAAACTAAAGGTCGATAAAAATGTCAAACTGGATTGGGATTTTTGCTCTGGAGTCGTAGTAAATGGCGTACTAGCTGTCTTTTGGCAGGACAACGGGCCGGTAACAATGTTGTCAACGATCCATAACCTTGTTGGTGAAGAATGGGAAATCGAACGAATAAGGCGGCGACCGAGGGAAACAAGTACGAATGCGGCAAAGGTTTGTACAGTATTCGGATCGCAATCAAAAAAATTATTGAAAATACCCAAAATAATCGATGATTACAACAACAATATGAATGGCATAGACGTAGCTAATCAACTACGATCCTATTACAATACGCAACAAACAATGCGGCGAAACTGGATGCCCCTTTTTTTTGGTTGCTAGATACAGCAATTGTCAATTCATATCTAATCGCTCAAACTTTAGGATCTAAACAGGGACATAAGGAATTCCGGCATGAGCTGATTTGGGGCCTTATCGAATTTGCAAGTGACACTGATGAGGTTCAATTGAGGGTGAAAAAAGAGACAAAAGTTTCAAAAGCGAAGCGGCCGAAAGTTACAAAAAAATTTGAACTTTCAGATCAATGGTTAATGCCTGGACATCACTTAGCAGAATGGAGGGAAAAACATGAAGCATGCCTATGGTGCGTCTGGCTAGCAAGCAAAAAAAAATTAGCATGGATCGTAAAACCCCACCAAAGTCAGGTTTGGTGTATTACATGTAACGTACCCTTATGTTGCAATAACAATCGAAATTGTTTTACTGTTACTGGATACCATACTAAAAAATAAAATGTTCCTTTAAATATTTTATTACCTAATTATAATTTATTATGACCTCATAAAATGATCATATGAATTTTTTTGTACTGCGATGATTAATATTTTAATTAATAAAACTTTAATTGTGTAAAGTAATTAATAATTGTAACAATATTTTGCAAATGCGCGATATTTTGCAAATTAATTATAATGATATGTAGGAAATGCGCACTTATTTTATTTATTTTTTTTTTATTTATTAGTATTATTATTATTTTTTTTTTTGCAAACCAAAAATTTCCAATTGAGGTACATAAGAATGCCCAAAGTTAGTTCTAATTGACTTCGTAAATATTTAATAATGTAAGTTTATTTTTAGTTAATAAATATGCAGATCATACCTGTTAAATTTATTTCGACTAGGCATGTGGGGTCTAATTGGCCATAGTGACACAAAATTCGAGTTACATAGCATAATTTCATAGTTTCGAAGCGACATATGTCATGTAATGCAAACCCGTAACCTTACTCAGGTCACAGGTAATGCGATACATAAAGGCTACGGTTCACATCACGTGCACTAATGCTTTGGGAGTTACTCTGATCGATTTGCGTGAAAAATTTCTATAAAGAATTTTTTTACAATAGTAAAAATTTTTTTACTATTTTTAGCGGGCAAATTTGCCCGCTAAAATTTACAGTTTAAGGGATAATGAGAGTGGCTTGTATTTCGAAAAAAAAATAAATGAATATAAAAAATGACCAAATATCCCGAAATATTCCGAATGCAAACCAATAGTTAGCCGGTAGCCTAGCAATTGTACCCGTTTTAAAAACATGATTTGGGTCACCTGACAGGTGAACCCGCGGGTCAACCGGGTGATTAATAGGTTATACGAGTATATCAGATGATCTGTTTAACCCAGTTCAATATTATACCATATGTATATAGATTATATACAAACACTACTTTATTACTTTTTTTTTCTTCAAAGATTTCTATAAAAGCTATTTACTTAACTCTTTCTAATAGAATGTTACAAGCATGTATTCGAAGATAGCTCATTTACGCTCATTAATTACTTAAGCAAATTTAGATATTAAGGTAAAATATAATATATATGGTATTTGTATAATTTATTAAAAAAAAGCTAAATGTATACAATATGGTTAAACATTGCTATAATAAAAAAAAACTTCAAAGAATTGAATTCTAAATCCAAGCATTTTTGCAATAAAAGTATTGTGCTTAACAAATAATAATTTGTTAACTAATTCAGGTGCTAAGCGGGTTCTCTTGGCAGTTATTTGATTTTCTATATCGGAAAAAAGTCATTCGCTTGAAACGGAAGTAGCAGGAGTTAACAAATATTTGCGCTATCTTGCTTAAGACTAGAAAGGTATGTTTGTTAGAATGCTACCACTTATATATGTCAGTAGCTTCAGATTGCACTAGTGTAACTGACTCATTCAAATAATTATCAACTTCAATTTCGCGATTTATCAGATTCTCTTTATGGCTAAAAATTTTTTTCATGAAAGAAGAAGCGGATGAAGAACTTTTTGCTTCAACTCCAGTATCTAACTCATTAGCTGTGACTATACTCTGCCAAGTTTTAAATTTAGTACGTAGCTTGTTAATGGTAAAATTTTAGGTTTTACTTGATCACAAAATCATTGATTTTAATTGTGGGTCCAATAAGGTAGTGATTAGTCCAATTTTTTCTGGATTTTGCCAATAATGCCAAAGAGAATTGTATATAACTCCTCGGACTTTTGAGATTATTGCTTCATTAAAGTTTGGAAACAATGGTTGAGGATTAGCCATTTCAGGATCAGAATCTTCAGATAATGCTTTGTCTAAAAGGATATTTATTAATTTTTTTTTTTAATTAAAGTGCCAGTCTTGGGACTTAGGAATTTTATTCAAGATATTAGAGCCATCGGTATCCTCTAAGGGAAATACCGGCATTTGTTACATAGACGAAGATACATCTAGCCACACATACACTTTTGGTGTCTAATTTAAGTGGTCCACCTGAGGGTTCCACACTAGCTGCCATACCTGCAACCCAACTACGAGGATTGCCTATTTAAACCCTCTGATCCATGTTCCGCCTGCCAACCCATCTTGTATCACCAGAACAGGCCTGTTACATAAGTTAGTCAGCAAGTTCCGGATACTTATCCATTGCCTTAGGACCCAACTGGGTATTCCCGGTTCTGTTATTCTCAACAGGAGACTTGGTAGAGCGGTACCTGTCCCATATCAGGTATTCATTTACACTTCGGTACTTATCGCTATAACCGAGGCCAACACTTGCAAAACAGGATTACTCCTGTCTTCTTACCAATACCTACTTCTGGCCTTGTAAGGTTCGCTCCAACCCAGTACCCATCATCACTTTTATACTGGTCCTTCACTAATTTTCTCAGACTTCCAATCCAGTTGGCCCGAAAGGGTTGATCTACTCGGCATTAGGTACCATCATGGTTTTTCCCCCCCTGGTATCTACTTCTATAACATAGGTCATTTTCCTCCGGTACCCAATCCGGTGGCCAGGTTGGTAGACCTTGTCTCTGAGGTCGACGTCCAGTACTTCGGCTCCAGTCCAATATTCCAGTTTTGGTAGCACCGTCAAAAATCTTTGCTACCTCTAGGGTTCCGCAATTTGATTTGATCTTCAAATATTTGAATCAAATATTTGATCAAATTCAAATTCAAATTTGACTATATTTGATTTGATCAGATTCAAATTTGGCCAAATTTGATTTGATTTGACAAATATTTGAAAATTACTATTAAAAATTCAAATTCAAATCAAATTCAAATCCAAATATTTGAATCAAATCAAATTCAAATCAGGGTCAATTTGATTTGATCAAATTCAAATTGACCCATTATTTGATTTGATTTGAATTTGAGGAACTCTAGCTACCTCCTTACTCGGGTCTTGCCAAATGGGTTTCTGTTTCCCTGGTTCCTTCGATTTGTCTGTGTCACGAGACACAACTTCGCCCGAAAGCTTCCATTTGAGATGATAACCAAGAACTACAGGTAATGTACCCAACCGATTGACAGGAAACAGTTACCGGAACACAGGTCTATTTTTTCAAAGCGTCATCAGTGGGATTTGAACCCTAGACCTGCCACTTGGGGGTGACAACTTACCAACTTCTCTAAGTCGCCACGCCCTCTAAAAGAATATTTATAAAAATTAATATTTTATTTATATAAAAAAAAAACTTTATGTTAACCTTCATCCATATTAACAATTTTTTCAAATTCATCCTCATCCTCAAGCTTCGCATTGGCAAATTCAAATTTTAATGCCTCAATGCTTGGATTGATAACTGAAAGAGTAGTATATTTTATTCTACTAAAATATGTAGTTAATTCATCAAATAGTTTAAAAACTTTTACTAATGCTTTTATTAAATTCCATTTATAATTTTCGGGCATAAGATTGTTTAACATTCGAGAACCTTCACTAGCACCATCTTCATTTTGTAAATGTAAGGTTGCAATGAGTCACTCTATTGCTTGACGAAGCACTAAAAGCCTTTTCCAGGAATGGTAAGTAGAATTCCACTGAGTGCTTACATCATTGACTGTACGTAGAATCTTTGGTTCTGTATATAATTCTAAATTATTATTCTCTATTTTTTCTAATTCTTCCAATTCTAGATCGGATAATAACTCTTTAGAAACGTATAGTTGAATAGGAGTTATGCTAGTTTTACTTCGATCAACTTGCACTTGGTCAAGACATTGGCTTTGTTTTGGTGATTGGAAAAATTTGATAAGTTTACGAATTTGTTTTGTTCATAGTTTAATTATTTTTAAGGCCTTAATAACCATTAGTTAAAGTGTATATGCAGAGCAGGGAAAACGTTTAATGCTATCCCATAGATTAATAGACTTTTTCATATTTGTACCATTATTTGTTATTGCACAAAATATTTTTGTTCCTAATCCAAACTCTCTAACTTTTGTATCCAAATATTCTTTAATTCGCTCACCCGTATATAGATTTTCTATTTTTTCTACTAACAGAATTACATCGTGGATTTCAAAATCTGGAGTTAACAATGGAGAGTTAAACCAATATAACCATCATTGCTACAAGCTGTCCATAGATCCATCATTATAAAAGCAATATCACAAGTGGTAGATATTAATTCTTTTAACTCTTGTACACTTTTTTGATAGGCGATAGCAAGATGTTGTTTGATACCCTTACTACTTGGTGGCTGAAATACTAGATCAATACGAAGAATCATTTTCCTATATCCTTTTTTGTGAATAGTATTAAATGGTAGAGAATCAGTAACCAACCATTCAGCTATGACTTGTTTTAACTCTGCTTGTTTGGATATAGAATGTGAAATCGCTTTCTTCATCATTTTATCAATATGCAATTGACTTTTTTCACTTTGTCTGTCTCCAATATTCTGTGCACTTATTGAAGATACGATCCTGTTCCACTATTATGTTTATAATCTGTTCCACATATATCTTTTTCTCTATTTTTAGATACGATTAACTTACATATATCTTGTTTGTTTTTAGTTTCAAAATATTTTCAGACATAACTAGTTCTGGGTCTTTTACTTGATCTTTTTTTAGTTTGAGTGAGCCTTACCCAAATTTTTTTTACATTTGATTCTTTTGTCCAAAACTCGCGACAGAGACTCACCCAACTTTTCCTCGATTTTTTCTTCCAATCTATCTTCCATATATGACATAAAGGCATAATTTTGCCCATCGGAATGCAAATTACCCTTTATCTCTCGATCCGGATCAGATTTCGAAGTCGACTGAATTCTCAGTGGTGTTATAAGATTTATTGTTATCTGGATGGTTAATGTTGGAGGTATGTTCATTTTCACTATTCATTTTACACGCTAAATAAAAAAAATATTAATTCAAAAAAAAATTAATATATCTTGAACTAATGGTTATACTATTATAATAAATAGTTAACTATAACCACTTAATTTTTTTTTTAAAAAAAAATTTACAATTACAATTTACTTAGCAGTTATTTTTAGTGCGGATCAAGGCAAGAGTTTTTATTAAAAAAATTTTAGATAAAGAGAAGAATTAAGATTTTTCTTTAGGTTCGTCACTTTCTTTTATCTATTTTTATTTAAATTTATTTATTTTATTTTGCAATTTCAATATATTTATATTATATATTTTCAGTAATACTATTATATAGCTTCATCGATAACCATTTCTGACGACATAGATAGGTAATGGTTAAATAAATTTCCATATTTGGGGACATCAATAGAAATGGCGATTACTCAAAATAGAAACATATCTTATTTATATAGCTACTTTAGTAGTATAGGCGATCCATAATTAAATAATACTATGAGGTATTATTAGATAAAATGAGCTGATAAACTCTTTTGATAATCGAAGCCATGGTTGGACCAATTCATAATTAAAGAATACTATAAGGTAGAGATGGGCACTTTCGCATGATTGCATGGCTGCATGCATATTGCATGAATGCTGCATGCTGCATGAAATTTTTTAAAATGCTGCATTTTGCCATAACAAATTTCATCTAACAAATAATATATAAAGTGCACTTAAGATAAAAACTAATCTAAGGCTAGTGCTCTATCAAAAAATTCAAATTTAAGCATCTTTTTTTCAAATGTTAAGTAAAATAAAAACAATTCTGCTGATTTAATATATTTTTAGGCGCTAAACATGTTTATTTAGTGCATTAAGTTAGAATTAATTAGTAAAATTTTTGAATAATAAGAGTTTATGGAATTTTATTGATAAAATTCTATAAACTCTTATGATTAACAAAAATTTTACTAATTAGGGAAGTGCAGTAAATTATGTAATTAGAGTTTACATAGGTCCTGACTCCCCTAGTGATAGGACTATTGACTAATCAAATTATATAATATTTAAAAAAACTCAAAAACGTCTTTGATCTTCACCCATACTCAACAAAAGTTACTACATAGTAAAGTCTAAATTTTACTAAGTAAATTGATTAAAATCACTTAAGTAAACTTATTCAGCAGGTCAAAATACACTTACTATAAAATTTTTATAAGTATTGGAGAATTCTTTATTAATTGACTTTTGATTTTTACATTCAACAGAAAAATTAAAATTTTTTAAAAAAATATATTCACCCCACAATCGACAAAAGTTACTACATAGGTAAGTCTAAATTTTACCAAGCAAATCGATTAAAATCATTTAAGTAAACTTATTCAGCAGATCAAAATACACTTACCACAAAATTTTTATAAGTATTGGAGAACTTTTTATTTATTGACTAATTAAAATTTTTTAAAAAAATATATTCAACAAACATAATTAAAAGTTAAATAATAAAAAAAAATTTTTTGTATAGATGCATGTTGCATTAATGCTTGCATGCTGCATGAATGCTGCATTTGCATGAAATTTTTTAAAATGCTGCATTTTGCCCATCTTTACTATAAGGTATTGTTAAGTGAAATAAGATGGATGAACTCTTTTGATTCTATGATTAAAGAATACTATAAGTCAGGTAAAATGAGATGAATAAATTTTTTCAAAATCAAAGCTATGGTTGAGTTGATCCATTATTAAAGAATTCTATGAGGTATTGTTAGGTAAGATGAACTCTTTGATAATCAAAGCTATCATTGGGTCGATTTATAATTAAAGAATACTATGAAGTATCGTTAGGTAAAATAAGATGGATGAACTCTTTCAATAATCGAAGCCATGGTTGGGCTAATCCATAATTAAAGAATACTATGAGGTATTGTTTAATAAGATAAACTCTTCAATAATTGAAACCATGGTTGGGACAATCCATTATTAAAGAAATCTATGAGGTATTGTTAGGTGAGATGAATTTTTTCGATAATCGAAGCCATTATTAAGATAACCTATAATTAAAGAATACTATTGAAATATTGTTAGATTAATGAAATGGACAAACTTTTCGATAATCGAATAGGTTGAAAAGATAATCAATACAAAGCAGTCGATATGAAGCATATATAATTACTCAATTGATTATGATTGAGATTTTTAAAACTATTTAATAAACTTGTGATTTATTCAATAACCATTTTTATAGATAATTAACTCTATATAGTAAATCTTTATAATGAACTCTAGATGTATTAGAATTTTTTTTTTTTTGTAAATTATATGAATAATTAAAGCAATTATTAATGAGCTTGAAGGTTTTATTTTTGAATATAAAATGATATGAAGATTTTAGTAAATTTTATTTTGCGAGCTTGAATTGATATTTATATTAAAAGTCAACCTAAGCTATTTAATTAGTGAAGATTCTATCGATTAAATAATTAACAAAACCCATAGTTAACAAGAAATAAATGTGGTTAGAAGTCAAAAGTAAATTTTATAAATTGCCAAAATATTTTACGTATGTTATATTATAAAAACTTTTTATTAAAAATTTCGGTATTATTAAATTGCAAAAATATTATTAATATAATATATGTAATATGTCGATAATCTAACATACCTACAAGTATAATCTTATGATTCTTTTTATACTCAAGCATGTTAAGTCAGATGATTAAATATCGTAGGCTACGGGATTTTTCTTATTATACTTCTTTATATATTACTCTATGTACTATTTGCTATAGTAAAGTTTATTTAATTATATAAACTAGATACATATAGCATTTAAATTTAATTAAATTTGCATAACCTACCTATATATTGACTACGGATCAACCTGCAGGTCAACCTGCAGGTTACCTACTCGGGTCGCTACAACTCAATACGGGTCACCTGACCCACCCATGGGTGACCTGAGTAACACCTATCCGGGTCTAATTACTACATTAGCAGACCACTTAGCCGATGATTTAGTCAGCTAGCTAAGCCAGCTACTAAACCCATGTAGCTTAAATCACTATATATAGCTTGCATTTTTCTATTATATTTTGTATAACTGTGTTTAAACACACTGTGTACAAATAGAAATTCTCTTAATAAAATTCTATAAAATCTTATAATTTACAAAAAGTAATAAATACTGTTTCTATTCATTGAATGTATTAAGTAGATAAAGAATTTTATACAATATCCTATTACTGCAAAAAAAGAAATAGCTATGAATATAGATTAAATTTTTTTTTATAAAAGATAATTAGAAGGACTTTGAATTAATGGAATAAAATTTTATACTCCCAAGGTTAGGGGAGTAACAAAAATCAGGTGTTTTTTAAAGAGGGAGGAGGTAAAAAAAGTTGAAATTATATATAAGAACCTGACTATATATATATTAAGAAAAAGGAAGGGAAGTAGGCCTCTGATAAAAAATAATCAGGTGATTAATAACACGCCCTTAAGGTACGCTGCCTGTAAGTTGCCAAATGTACAAAATGGGGTAACCAACCCATAAGTCACGTCTATGGCCTAGTACTAGTGGGTCGGATACTAAAATTGGTACCATACAAAAATGGATCTTGGAAGTATAAATATTAATGAAATTAATTACAAAGTCTACTAAAGTATATT
Organism: Gigaspora rosea; assembly: GCA_003550325.1. Classification (NCBI taxonomy): domain Eukaryota; kingdom Fungi; phylum Glomeromycota; class Glomeromycetes; order Diversisporales; family Gigasporaceae; genus Gigaspora; species Gigaspora rosea. The sequence continues at coordinate 44,510 of QKWP01000832.1, forward strand.
TATTAATTTAAAATTGCAACATTAAGTGTTAAAAAATTAAAAAGTGAACGTTCAATAATTGCTGATACAATATTGAAGACAAGCCTAATGGAAGTTATGAAATTTGATTATACATTAAACTAGAAGTTTTAATTAGCCAACAATTCACTAAGGCATCAAATATTTATTTAGTATAATTAGTGAGCCATAGATAAAACTTGGATTTTTATGCATGGTACGCATAAAATAAGCATGGGCAAATATCACAGGCAAAAAAGTAATGTCGATCATGAATTTATACTGCCCCACATTCATGTAACATCTGATTATGCGTAATCGATCATGATGTATGATACTTAGCCTTAATGTGAGATGATTTAGGCTATTTATCGTCTGATATATACAGTACATATGGCATGATAAAGTTGGATAAGTTAAAATAACATATGATTTTAGCTTCGCAGTTTTTCTAATATTCGGAAAGTATAAAAAAAAAGTTACAGTCGCACCCCCCTAAGTGCATGCCCTCGGGACCATAGTGAAAAAAAGCCAAAATGTGCACTTAGAGGGGGTTTGCACTTAGAGGGGTTAAAATTTATAATTGTTATATTGTTTGGGACCAAGAGGGGCCGTGCACTTAAAGAGGTTTTTCATATACCGTGCACTTAGGGGGTGTGCACTTAGGGGGGTGCGACTGTATTTCGCTTTTTTTAAACAACCTTTGGACTATCTTATAATTAAATCTAATATAAACATATAATAAACTTGAACTATAATAAGGGTGCTGACATTTATTACCTAATATCCATTTACTATAGGGGCTTACCCCCACCCTCAGATAAGATCTATAAATAGAATTTTAGCCAATCAAATTTAACTAAGGTAAGATTTTTCTTGACCCTTACCTCCTAAAATATTATCTAATAAATGTTAGCGTCCTAATACACAAGTCATGTTTATACTAAATCGAGTTAAATCACCAAGTCATGTCTCTAGTAAGCTGCCTTCTTGTAATCTCTTAAATCATATAAATAAAAGATTATTTGTAACACCATCACTCAAAATTGTGTATTTAAATAGAGATGTGACTATATAGAGTATGACTGATATGGAGGTCTAACTATAGCATTTTAGGGGAGTGCAGTAAATCACGTAATTAGGGTTTACATAGGTCCTGACCCCCCTCCCCCCTAGTGATAGGACTATTGACCAATCAAATTTAAAAAAACTCAAAAACGTCCTTTGACCTAAAAATAAGCTATCCCACAATCGACAAAAGTCGCTACATAGTAAAGTCTAAATTTTACTAAGCAAATCGAAAAAAATTGATTAAGTAAACTTATTCAGCAGATCAAAATACACTTACCACAAAATTTTCATAAGTATTAGAGAATTTTTATTAATTGACTTTTGATTTTTACGTTCGACGAAAAAATTAAAATTTTTTAAAAAAATTTATTCAATGAACGTAAAAGTTAAAAGTTAAATAATAAAAAGTTTTCCAATACTTATGCAAATTTCGTAATAAGTGTATTTTGATCTGCTGAATAAGTTTGCTTAATCGATTTTTTCGATTTGCTTAGTAAAATTTAGACTTTACTATGTAGCAACTATCTGCGATTAACTAAAAATCGATTTTCTTCAATATGATTGGCTATTTATACTATATATATATATAGGACGTGATATTTGGGGACCCCTCACCCCCCTAAAAAATTATGTGATTTTCTGCACTCTCCTTACTATATTGAATTATAAATCGAAAAATAAAATAAAATTCTCTGATTTTAATTTTGAAACTCCTAACTATATCACTTGATTGTTATTTAATTTCATAATTATAAAGTACTTAAAGTCAATAACTTACATATTTATACTATAAATCTATTACAGCTAGGATTCCAAATCTGTTTGAAAATCTCTATCTATGATCTGTCAGGCCTAAATATTCAACTGGGTGCCCAAAACTAAAACGGGCCATTCAAATATAATCGGGTAACCCAGATACCCAATTAATTTTTTAGACTCTTCATATTTAAATTTGGTTAATTCTTAAAAAAAAAGTTGGAATTGAAAAGGATAAGCAGTTTATAAAACTAATCTCTAATACCACAAATATTAATTATTCAACAGATTTAAGAATTAATAGATAATCCTCTTAGTAACCCATAAAATGGTTTGTTAAAAATCACCTGATTAAAGTGGGTTAGGTTGTTAGATATACGGTTATCCAGGTTAGAATTATGATCTCTATTAAGACCATTGATTTTGCCGTAAATAAAAACTAATTCACCTTTAAGTTCATAACTACAAAATCATATTAGTAATATTAATAAAATGAGTTGTTATTGCATAAGTTCTTGTCTCATGATTTTTGTAGAACCAATGTTTTCTATTAGTAAGAATAAAGAGAAAGAGTTAGAATTAGTAACAGTGCCACTTTTTATAATAAATCCAAATTTGATTAATTATATGATAACCCATTTTTATTATTATTGCAGCTACGTAACCAATAATCACGTAAAAATCGTAAACTAAAGCTCACAATCAGAATAGTATATTAAAACCCTCATACTGCTATAGAGTTAAGAAATAAGGAGGCTTCTAGAAATTACATAATTTTTTGGTGGGTAAGTAGGGACCTGAAAATATCTGGTTATAATTATAATTCTGGTTAAATTTTTATAATTCTGGTCAAAAGTATAAAATTATAAAATTATTAATAACTATTGTTCTACTGAACCAATTTAGATGATTTAACAACCAAAATGTTCGGCTCACTGAGACAATTCTAACAAGTTCAAAATTGTTAAAATCTAATTACAGGGTCCCAAAATTATTTAACTTTTGTGTAATTTTAATAGTGATTTTTTAGAATCACTAAGTAAATTTCTTTAATATTGAATAAGTTTTGATCCACTAGCATGTTTTGGATGATTTAACTACCAAAATGTTCATCTCAGTGAGACGATTCTAACAAGCCCAAAATCACTAAATTCTAATCACAGGATTCCAAGATCAATAGAGATTTGTATTGTTAAATAAACAATAAATTTTTATTGATTTTGGAATCCTGTAATTAGAATTTAGCGATTTTGGGCTTGTTAGAATCGTCTCAATGAGATGAACATTTTGGTAGTTAAATCATTCAAAACGGGTTAGTGAATCAAAACTTATTCAAAATTAAAGAAATTTACTTGATTTTAAAAAATTACTATTAAAATTACACAAAAGTTGAATGATCTTGGGATTCTGTGATTAGATTTTAACAATTTTGGGCTTGTTAGAATCGTCTCAGCGAGACGAACATTTTGGTAGTTAAATCATCTAAATTGGTTTAGTAGAGCAATAGTTATTATCAATTTTATAAATTGAAACATATAAATAAATTTTAAAAAATATAAAATTTGATTGGCTAATAGAGTATCAGGTGTGGATGGGTGGGATAAAATTTTGAAATTTATTAGTAACAAAATATTACGTAATTACTGGAAGCCCCCTAAGTAGTATATTGGATATTAGTGACTAGAACTAATCATAGAAATTAGAGATATTAGGACCTAGAAACAAATAATCCAACTACTTATCTTCTGATCTTGCGATCATTACAGTACCTTAAAACTAATCCAAAGGCCTAAATTCTCAGACAGAATCTATCTACACCTCGATTGTAGCTTTTTACTATTAGAGTTTGGGTCAGAATAATATTTTATAAAGTTAGTTTTAGTTGTGAGTTGTTAATATGGCCGATTCCATTGTCCACTAAATTCAGCACTATTTTATTTTCCTAACTTACATATGTACATACTGCTCTAATGCTGTTCTAGTATTGTTTTCTGAAATTTTTTTTGTGATCTCATGTGATGCCTGGTGAAATGACAAACCTAACAAAACCATAAGTTTCATCAAGTATCGTCAAGTTTCGGCATCAATACATGTTTATATTTATAGAAAGAATGTAGGCATTGCATTCTTTAAAATAAATATGTAATTTTGCTTTTAATGGCATTTATTTATTTAAAAAAATTATTTGAAAATAAATACCATATTATGCTATAAACAATTCAAATCTATTCTTAATTTTAAATAAGATGTATTTTTAATAAGTAAGTTTATTAAGATTGTATATTCATAATTATTTTTAATATATTTAGAAATAATATTTTTTTTTATATATGATATTAAACATGTATTTCAATTAACAACATGAATGAAAATATCATATGCTATTTTATGCAAAATAAACTTAACATGTGTTTTATTAAACTTCCTTAATATGCATCTAAGTACCTTGTTTTTTACAAATAAAATGAAAGGTTTCTAATACAAATCTCCTGAGTATTACCCAATGATGAACCAGAATTTAATGTAATATAATATAATACGAAGATCAAAAAAATGATTGTTTTTTAAAAATTGCTCATTTTCAATAATTTATGTAAGAACCACCTTTCAAGCTCTAAAACAATTTTCCTTAAACAATTTTATTATTTAGGGAGCTTTCAGAAATCAGCTGATTTCTGGTGGATGGGTGGGTCAGCTGAAGTATCAGGTGTAATTCCAGCCAAAATTTCATAATTCCAGCCAAAGTTGCAAATTTATTTTTAACCAAAATTATAGATTTATTAATAATATTTAATAATTAATAACTTTGAACTACTGAACCAAATTTGATGATTCAGCTACCAAAATGATTCTCTCAATAAAAAGGTTCTAGCAAGCCCAAAGTTGTTAAAATCCAATTACAGGATCCTGTGATCAGAATAGATTTGTGTTACTATAAAAGTTCTATAATTTATTATATAATTATAACCCATTTATAGCAACACAAATTTATTTCGATCTTAGGATTTTGTGATTGGATTTTAACGATTTTGGGCTTGTTAGAATCCTCTTATTGAGAGGATCATTTTTGTAATAAAATCATCGAAATTGGCCCAGTAGATCAGAAGTTATTAACAATTAAAATTAATTGTTAATTGTTAATAACTTCTGATATGCTGGGCCAATTTCACTGATTTTACTACCAAAATGATCCTCTCAATGAGATGATTCTAACAAGCCCAAAATCGTTAAAATCCAATCACAAAATTGCAAGATCAAAATAAATTTGTGTTGCTATAAATGGGTTATAATTATTTAATAACTTATAGAACTTTTATAGTAACACAAATACAAATCTATTCCGATCACAGGATCCTGTGATTGGATTTTACAATTGTGGGCTTGCTAGAATTCTCTCATTGAGTGGATTATTTTGATAGTAAAATCATCAAAATTGGCCCGGTAGATCAGAAGTTATTAACAATTAAATTTTAATTTTTAATTTCTAATCTACTAGGAAAATTTCGATGATTTTACTACCAAAATGATCTTCTCAATGAGAGGATTCTAACAAGCCTAAAATCGTTAAAATCCAATTACAGGATCCTAAGATCTAAATAAATTTGTGTTACTATAAATGGGTTATAATTATATAATAAATTATAGAACTTTTATTGTAACTCAAATCTATTCTGATCACAGGATCCTGTAATTGGATTTTAACAATTTTGGGCTCGCTAGAATCCTCTCATTGAGAGAATCATTTTGGTAGTTAAATTATCAAATTTGCCTAGTAGTTCAAAAGTTATTTACTATTAAATATTATATTTAACTTTTTAATAATCGTAAAATCTAATTGGCTAATTGGGTATTAGGTGTAGGTAGGTTGGGTAGACTCATAGTAAACAAAAATTAGCTGATTTCTGGAAGCTCCCTTATATACTACTAAACCTTAAATAAATTAACGTATTTGTTGTGCAGTGTTTAACATTAAGAGCAATTTTTTAAATGCAGATAGTTCCCATAATTTCCTAAAATGGATAATGATTTTTTTAATAAACATGCTCTTGAAATCAAAAAAAAATATAGAAATAATTGGTATTACAAATAGATAATGATCAAAAGCATCAGAGCAAAGTTGCAAAAAAATTTATTCATAAAAAAGTTGATTTAAACCTTATTAAAAATCTTTGGCAAATTATTAAACATAATATAGAGAAGCGTTGGCCAAAAAAATCTCGATAATAGGTTTAGGCTGCAGATAAGTATTTAGGTTTACTTAGATATATGTCTGAGTTTTTATTCTTAGCATTAGATTTAAAAAAATGAAATTTCTTTCAGTATTGTAAAAAGTTTCTATTAAATTTAATAAAGATAAAAGCAAGGTCTCACCTTAACATTTAAAAAAAAAAATCTCGATAAATTGAAACAATACATATTTGAAGAATCCCACACCTACTAATTTTTTTATTTTTTAAGATTTTAAAAAAAAAATTTGTGTTTTTTGCTGCAGCGATAGGACCCTGGACATCTAGTATAAAAGTCATACTTGTTTTTTTTTAGCAAAAATCCCTAAAATTTGAGAAGCAAAAAACAGTTTTTGCCAATTATCTTGGCATCTACTAGACCAGTTTGTACAAACTTTTTTTTTTAAAATGAAGCTTTTAGTAAGATGCATCTAACAAAAAAAAGTTCATTCAATTCTGATTACTAGATCAAAGTTATTTACACAAATATATTTTGTCATTTTTAGCAAATTTGGCCAAATTGGCCAAAATCCAGTTATAACCTATATGAGAGATATCCAGGTCCTGTAGCGGTCACCTGATAAATTGCATGTGAAGTTGTCCTATGACTTTCTTAACAACTGTATTTTGAATTATACTTAATCTTTTTATCAAAACCAATTAAATTAATTTTTATAGATTAAATAAAATTAAATAAAGCTTAAGTGGTAAATCGTTTTTAAAGGGAACAAAAAAATGATAATATTATAAAACACAAAATTGGAAATTCATGTTTTTTCTTTAGTATAGGAATGGGGCTTGCTTACATATAAAAGTATTTTTTATTAAGTAACTTTTTCTTATTGCTTAAATAAAAGTTGTTGAGCTAATTTTTCTGATTTTAATAGTAGTAAAATAATCAAACTTGGTTTGATAGATCAGAGTTTTTTTTTAAGAATGGAAGCGCATGATATTCCACTTACTATATACAGATATAAAAAGGTAATTAATCATATGCCTGCTGATTTTTACTACTGTATGAAATTTGTACCTTTAACTGTGGACTACTAATTAACTTTGTTTATACAAATTAATTAATTGATTGACTATAAAAAATATAATCTGCAGAATAGGATAGCCCAAAAGTAAGTATGCTTACCTTGAGATTTTAAAGAATATTAAGGATCTATACTCATCTAAAATAAGGTGCAAACTAAATGCATAGGTACTGGTATGCCAAATATTATGCATTAATGTCTAATATAAGAGAAAATATATATTTTAGAATATCTCATAACTAGAAATGGGCAATTTGCAAATTTTTAAAATTTATTGCAGAATGCATAGTTAATATGCCCTCCTATTGAGAAAATATTTTAATTAGATTCTATGAGATAATTTAGATAATTTGAGATTGCTTTCATACACATACATGATTATACAACAATACGTATTGAGTAATTGTTATCAATAATTTGCATTTTCTAGCTACTGTACTAATATTATAGCTATGTGAAAGAAAGCACCAGCGTAACCAACTACTGAGGGTACAACACATGATATTTTCGAGTTTTAAAGTAAAAAAAAATAAAAATTTTATTAGCTATGACAAATATCAAATATCAAAGAGAAAAAAAAACAAGAGGCTGCTTGATTTTTAGTGATTTCTGATTTTTAAACCACTCTAATATAAAAGTATCATATTTAAAGAAATCAGAAATCACTAAAAGTCGAAAAATTGCTAGTGATTCCTTTTTTTGATTGCAAAATTTTGCAAACCGCAATAAATCAGGCTTAAACGAATCCTACAGTTTGTAGCACTTGTTTAAGAAAGCCAATACAGTTCCACTATTCTCAAGTTATGAAAAGTACAATGCACACAATTCTTTTGGTAACATTTATTTATTCCCACAAGACTAACTGTAAATAATTGTAGTAATACTAGCAAATACTTATGGCTTCATCACGGGAATTTGGTATAGCTATAACCTTCTTAAAATCTTAATCAAAATTTGTAGATTTATATATTTCAAATAATAAATAATCATGCTTATAGAATTAATCTATATGAACAAAAAAAATTAAATGAAAAATAAATTGCTCATTTAAATGCTTCAATTTATAAGAAATATTATACTCAATCACCAAATTATTGAGAATAAAAAACAAATAAAACAAATGTTTTTTATAAATACTATAAATAAATAGTTATTATAATTACAGAAAATTTAATACTAATTTACAAACCTTCAAATATTAATAGATTCTCTTATAAAATTTTATTAATAAAGATTGGCTCATATAAAAATATAACTTGCCATAATTTGATACGAAAAATTTTTTTATTCGATGAATAATTTTTTTTCTAGAGATATAACATGCAGTGAAAAATTCAAATTAAATTTAGTGTGCATTGTGCACTAAATTTTAGAATTAGTGTGCACTTTGCGCACACGCATATAAATTTTTATTTGATATTATCTTTGGATTAAGGAATTGAGTCAAAGTTAGTTTTTGCAATACCAATATTCTGATATGATTACACAGTAAAACTCTGTTAAGCTAGTATCGTAACATATACTTGGTAAAGAGTATTTGTTTAAAGCTCTAAAAGAAATAAATGTTTAATTTGTCCAATACCAATATGTTTTGTGTATATGTCTTACTTTATTTTATATTTGTTATAGAGCACATTACCTGATATTTCAATTAGTAAAATATATATTAAATATAAGCAATTACTATTTGTACACTAGTGTATAAATACAGGTACACAAAAAATATTCCTTGCAAAATTTATTATAAACTAGTCAAGTAATATTTTATTATTAGCAGAATATAATTGTTTAAGAAAAAGAATATTTTTGTAGCAAGTTGTTTAATAATGGATATTTTGGGTATTGTCAGAAAATATTTTCAAAAAAAAGGTTATTACCAAAGATAGTTTAAGGCCAGACAAGACTGGAGTTCAAAAAAAAAAAACAGCTCAAAACAATCACAAAGTAAAGTGATAATATTTGAATTATAAATATACAAAAATATCTAATATCTACAACAATCATCTAATAAATGAGAAGTTAGTCTATCTCTGTATTAGAATATGTAACTTCATATATCTTGTTAGTGACTACAGTATTCCTAACTTAGATTCTAATACCTCGATCCTATTGCAATCTTTACAGAAACATCCAATTTAGCAACTTTAGAACTACTTTAAAGTAACTATCAAGTAACTATATAGTTACTTTGTAGTAGCTATAGCTTTAAAGTTACTATATGTTAGCAATACGCCTACTACTATTGACTACTACATTACTACTATTTTACTATATATTAGCAATACTTTTACTACAAATTTATAAAAAAAATTTTAAAAATCGAAATTTCAATTTTTAAAATTTTTTATAAAATTGTAGCAAAAGTATTGCTAATATATAGTAAAATAGTAGTAATGTAGTAGTCAATAGTAGTAGGCGTATTGCTAACATATAGTAACTTTAAAGCAAAATTTACTACAAAGTAACTATATAGTTACTTGATAGTTACTTTAAAGTAGTTCTAAAGTTGCTAAATTAGATGTTTCTGTAAAGAATCTATTTGTTACCGGCGGTGACGGTCACTGACAATCACATAGTAACGTTTGTGTAACCCGAAAACGAAAAAACCATTGAAAATTAAATTCCTTGCAAAATTTTACTATATGATATACCCTTCCCGAACTCTAACTTAACACTAACCCTGACCCTAACGACAATTAACTTTAGCGTTTGTTTTGATTCTGTAACACGATCTGGTTGGTCAATTGCAATCCGGTGACTGTCACCGCCGGCGACAACTAGATTATTTCTAATTATATAAAGTATATATAAATTAAATTAATAGAAATATAAACTTATATGAGAAAAAATTAAACTAGAAAGAAGCTAATATATAAAAGAGTTGAAAGTATTTGAATATATATAAAATTTCAAGATCACTAACCAATGACAATTTTATTACACAAAGTTTTTAGTTTATACAAACCCGACTAATAAATTGTAATTGATTAAAAAATTTTATTTATTATATATTATAGTTTACTACTGTACTAAATAATCTTAGTAAGAATCAAAGAAAAATAAACATAAATATAAAATAAAATTTGTACAGTAAAAAGAAATATATATATCATCAATTTAACAACTCTCCTAACAAGACATCATCGGGATTCAACGTATGAAATAATTCGAAATTGAATTCATTATTAATCAAAAGTTTTTGGCACATTTTGTCAATTGCAATAACACTTAACACAGTCTGCACATATGCATCAATTAAATCATCGATACCTAATCCAATAATATCAAAATCTTTCTGGTCCATTGTAATCATTCTGTCATATTCTCGTGTCCATTTAGAATCTAATTTAACAGATATGTTTGTTCCAAAGACCTCCCACGAGTTCCCTATTATATTTAAAATAAGATAGTTTTCATTAAAGCTTGGTAATGTATGTCCAGAATAATGTAATGAAAATATTTATAAATTCAACCAAATTGCATTACGAAAAGAACAGAAAAGGTGCTACATAAGCTATATGTTAATGATTAACTTACATTTAGAATTATTTGGTATATAAGTAGGCAGTGGTTTATGAGCACGTCGTGAAACTATAACCACAGGGTGAAATCCAGTATCATCGGCAGATACCATCATTCTCAAGTCATTAACAAACGTTTGGTTATGACGATCTGGCACAATTCCAATATGGTAGAATTTTCCAGGATGTAATTTTGTAGACCATGATGCATTTTCAACAAGGGACTGTACAATAAACTTGTCGTAATGATGGCTAGAATCAAAGAATTCGTTTAATTCCTCTGAATTGGTGATTATGTAGATGTCCTGTCCTAATTTTGCAAAAGATAATTAGATTTGTGTTATTTGCAATTTAAATACAGTAATCGAGCTTGTTACTTTGTTTCTAATTAAAAATAAATTTTGTATGGTAAATATTTACCACTGCTGCCATAGGGAGCTTTTATCACGGCACGGCCTCCCATTTTTTCGATACATGAAGAAATTTCACTTTTGTTTACATCACATATGGTTTCTGGAAAACGAATAGCAAGACCACTTCCGGATAATTCATTATTAAATAATTCAAATGATTTTGATGCCATAGCTTTGTTATGACCTCCAGCTAAGCATGAGATTATATTATTAAAAACCACAGTCTTTGATTTTAGAGGAAAACGAGTCCAAGGTTTATGAGCCATATGCTTAAAACACGCTCTTATAGGATGCCATACTAATGGTAAAAAACAAAATAGTTAATTTTAGTCATTGATATGATAATTAGTATTTATCGTTATTTGATAGTAACCTCCTTCTTGGTCTCTGATATACATAATTTGATTCTCCCATTTAATAGGTTGTTCATATCTAGCATCATCTTGAAGCATTACAATCCAAACATGTTCTTTAGCCTCTTCAGAAATTGCAGTCGCATATCCAGTTATTTCCATTTCATTACTAGCCTTATCGTACACTACAGCAAGCTCTCCAAGAGAAGGGTCGGCATCTTTTAGAGCTTCTTTAAATGCTGTTTGTATCACGTGTTTATATCCATTCTGTCTATTATTATTTATATTAAACAAAGGCATTCCACACTGTCCAGCTGGACTTGATCCAGATTCAATAGTTATCATTTGTCGTTTACCGTTTGAATCAATTACATTAAATAAATCAGAAGCTAAAAAAAAATATAATAGAAAAATAATTCATTATAAACCAAAAAATATAGTTTACAATATAAATTTAACATAAATCAAGTAATCACCTGCCCATTTATAAAATTTTGGATTATATTCTAAACAATTTCTCAAAACATTTACATCAACTTGAGAATTTAAATTTTTATATCTGGTAATAATGCGGTCGTTTCCTAAGCTAAAGAAAGAAGATACAAGCGGATGAATTGTTGCATTGAGTGTTTTCGGAACAACACATAGTGCTGGATCAAAATCTCCTGGATACACTTTCTTTATTGGATTGTCAATGGATATGGTGTTAATAAAAGTATTATTCTCTTTATCTTTTCCAGTATAAAGTCTTTTATTTATATTTGAATTTAAGATTGAACCATTCACTGGAGATACTAAGTTAACGTCAGAAACGTCAGAGAAAGTAGCTTGCATTTTGGAATTTTTATAGATTTGATTATTTATATCTGACTTTAAGATTGAACCATTAAATGGAGATACTAGGTTCATGTCAGAAACGTCAGAGAAAGTAGTTTGCATTTTGAAATTTTTATGGATTCAAAGTAATTTAATTTCATTTAATGAAAATTTTAAGATTCTTTTATAAGTAATATGATTCATACTTGAAATGGGGCGCAATTTATTAGTACTGTAATGCATGGAAAATTTCTGCGTTAAATAGGAGCAAGCTCTCCGAATAATACCAAATTCGTTGAAGATGCAGTTTCATTTACAATAGTTAATTAATAATAATAATATCCTAATCCGTTGGGAATTAGCGGAAAGTTTCCGCTTATTCACATACGGATCAGGGTATTATTAATTTATCCTCCCGTAATCTTGATATAGCTATCGGAGATTATAGATATAATTGTGGAAGCTCATTCAAATTTCCATAATAATTACATATCATAAGCCTTTCCTGTTTTATGGCCAGATCTCACTAAGGTTTATGATTATCTTTGTTAATAGGTGAACTGTTAATTTTTCCTTTTAAAAGTTACTTAAAGGACGTAACTTGTGTAAGGTTGGTTACGACACTTATGTGCGAGGAAGGGGCAAATAAGAATACTAACTTATAATAAATTCCCCATTGACTAAATCATCAAAGTCACACTTCTGGCGAGTTGCCTCACCCGATTTTTCTTGTATTAGCTCATTCTTGCTGAGTCATACAAAGTCACCCCGCAACATTAACAATAATCGCGAAGGCAAACTTTTTCGTAACTACAATTGAATTGTGATTGTTATCACGATTATAACGAGCACTTAACGTTAAGTGTGTACGCATACATAGCACGATGCTGCGGTTGCCTTCTCGTCAAACGACGACCATATGACAAGGCTGAAAGACCTATTGAAATAGTGGTTATTTGCAAAATATCGTTGGTAATTCGTATTTGTAATCATAATTTTCATCCGTAGTAATTGTCGAATCATCAATGACAAATACACAAGTCAAAACACCGATGACAGGTTGCACCAAATAAAAACGTGTTCACATGTTACACGAATATTTGATGTCGCAGTTACTTCAGATTTGTCACACGAGCCTATTTTAGCGTGAATCTTCGATATGTAAAATCCGGATTTGTCACTCCATTTTAGCAGTATTGCACAACTAAACATGATCTTTTATTAAATATCAATTACACAAAGTATAGTGCATGCTTTGCCACATTTCTAAAACAAGCAACTGATTAAACATTAAAAATACAATAAATTTGGTATATGAGTAACGTGTATAAATTAATTTCGCAAAATTAACAAATTAGATACTCATTAAATATGATCATATGAAAAACGATTTCTACTGATCTACACTGCAAGTTAGATATTACACAAATGCGTCTATATGCTTCTTTAAATATCCATTGCCGTTAGATCAGTCTATTCGCTTGCCCGATTGGGATCAATGGCTGTGCTTCTGGGCTCGACTGGATCGTTCCCGGATCAAATCCTGTTTTCGATCTGTTGACTTCTGTCAACTCGAATTAAGTGCAGAATTTCACGTTTCATTGCATTTAATGCATTGTCCAATCAATTTTGAGATGTTGCAGACGTATGTACGTTCGTCACTAAAAACTAGATAGCTGCGCGACGTTGTCGCGCAAAACAGGAACGGGATATCTAAGCAGAGGTCAAAATTAAGTCATTTTATATTACGCATGATTATATGATAGGATGTGACCGGTTTTAAAAAGAATTAGACATAACAATTTGGATAATAATACAGTAATATGGGATTGTACATTATATGATTTAATATCATAGACAGCGCTATATATGATTTACAATAATTAAGATTTTTCAATTTTTGATCATTTTATTGAAAAAATTTTTTATAGTAATTTATTAATAAAATCGCGTATCTTTAAAATGTTCTAACTCCAGCTCTAGTAAAGCAAAATCAATTTTGTAACTTGCAAACGATATAAGAATAGTAATCTTAAAAACCTACATTGAGTTATTTTTTAATTTACTTTATTAACTGTTAATATTATTAAATTTTCAAATATTTTTTAATTACGAATTTAAATAGCAAAATATTTATAATTTATGAGTTTAAACTATAGGAGACTGAATTATTTACTTATAATTCTTAAATTTCTCAGCATAGTTGTAAAACTACACTATTCATATATTACAGTATTTGCAAGTTGCAGAACTGAATTTGGTTTACTAGAGTGGGAGTTAGAATATTTTGAAGATGTGTGATTTTTATAATTGTTATAATAAATTAGCTATGAAGGTTTATAAAAAAAATCACATATCTTCAAAATGTTCTAGTTCGCGCTCTAGAAAAGCAAATTTTCAATAGCTTTTATCTTGATAGGTATTTTAATATTAATTTACTTTAAGTGAAGATAACTTGACAACCACTTGACTAAATTTTATGAATTTTATAAAGCTATAAAATTTGAATAACCAAATTTGGCTTATGGTTGTCAGAATATTTTTGCTTAAAGGTTTGAAAATTCTTATTTTTACTAGAATTTTTATATTAATTAGCATTACAAAAGTAGATGCAGGAGTATCAAAAATGAATGTTTTGATGCTAGGGTAGTTTTCTTAAAATAAACAGAACATGTAAATAAGCCAATCAAATTGGTAAATTTAATGAACCCAGATTAGCCTAACAAAACAAAACAAAAGAAGAATGCAAATATACAAAAAACATAGTCTAAACCCATCTTGGAGCATTAATAAAATGTTAAAAAAGTGTTTTTATCTATATGATACTTTCTAACTCTAACTTAAAATGATTCTAATTCTAATATTAAAGCAAAACAAGATATCATGTAATTTTTGCTTCACTTTAAAGAGTCATATTTTAGAAATCTAAAGTTTTCAAAAAAAGTTTTTTTACTAAATAAATCCTATATAAAAGTTGTAGAAAAAAAATTTCTGGTTATAATAGTAGTTAAAAAGTTAAAATTGGCCTAGTATATCATGAGATATAATATTTTAATCTTTGCAACTATATGTTTGTTTTTTGCAAGTAGACATATAGTTGCAAAGATTAAAATGCTCATACCTTATGATCCATTAGACCAATTTTAACTTTTTGACTACCATTATAGCCAAAAATTTCTTCTTTACAATTTTACATAATACACAAAAAAGATTTATTTAAAAAAAAAGGCATCTTTTGGAATACTAGATTCCAAAAATAGCAAAAAATATATATCTTCATAATCTACTATGATTTTTTACTGGGTTTTTATACAAATCACGAATTAAATAACTTAAAATTCATAATAATCTAAAATAAAATTTTACTAATTAATTATATGGGTGAATCTATTTGTTACTGGTAACAGTTACTAGGTTACAATTAACCAATCATATCATGGGACCAGGTGTACTATTTGTATAACCCAAAAATAAAGAAACTATTAGGGGAGCATCATTTATTACCTGATTTTTAGAGTAGAGGGGTGGGCCAGAAAATTATTAGGTTTTAATTGCAGATTTTTAATTAACTAAAATTATTATTATTATTTTTTTTTTTGGACCTTAAGCAGCCACGCTAATACTTTATTAAGCTATTGCATTTACATCATTTGTATTTACTAATATTATTCAATACTTAAGCTTAGCATTACCCGGCCATCCAGTCGGAACCTAAGTTCCTGAATACCTAAGTGCAACCTGCCACACTGCTTCTATCTGGAAACAGACTGCTCGTCTGACTACAAAATGTCTTCCAACCTTCTTTCACCTTGCTAGCTAAACAGCACCTTTTACCAAGCTTGCTAACTTTTTTTCCCAATCTTCCTTACCTAACTTCTCGGATAGTGGCCAGATGTTCACTATCCACAAGAACAAGGATTTTAACGAAAATAAAAGGGTAGTACTAAAAGGAAGTAACACTATCAAACCTAAAGCGACAACCAAATAAATATAATACGAAGGAGAAGAGATAAGGGCAGTGTCATTAATCACCTGATTATTTTTTATCAGAGGCCTACCCCCTCCCTCTTCCTTAATATATAAATAGTCAGGTTCTTATATATAATTTCAACTTTTTTTACCCCCTCCCCCCCTAAAAAATCACCTGATTTTTGTTACTCCCCTAAAGAAAACAAAAAAGAAGAAAACAAAAATAGTGCAAAGTAGAAAGAAATCTAAAAACAACTAAACTAACATAGTTCATAGAACTAATTTAAAAATTATATAGACTGCACAAAGCCTTAGCTTTATCAAAGTACTTTATTTACATATATGTGGAAGACATAAAAAAATCGAACTGCATCTACAGAATGTTTTAGAAAGAAATTTTAATTCAAGTTTTCTCCATTTGATCACACGTGTTTGTTTACTAAAATACATTATCTTGCTCTCGTAACCCATCTCCGATTTAGTAGATGCCTTTCTGATTAGAGAGGTAAACAATACCGATATTTTGAAGGGGTAAGCCGAATTCCCCACTTTTTGGCGAAAATTTTGAAAATTCCAAAAGGCAATGAGGAAAGGCCGGAAATATATACCAAATGTAAAGGAGTTGGTATGAGTTACACTTAGCATAATAACACATCTCAAAACTAAACTCTAGGTCGGTGCCCACTACTTATTTGTTCGATAGTGCCAAACAAGAGGCCCACTAACGGTAAGTGATAAACTCTAAGCTTGTCGGCAGTTAGTCTATGAACTTTACCTCTAAACAACAAGTGCCGCTCACTGCAGGCTTTATTTGGTAGAACCAGTTTACTATTTTATGTGTTTATTTTATGTGTTAAATGGAAAGTTTTCATAGGTCAGTCTTTTTAAAATTTTTGGTACGAGGGATCGTTGGAAAGAGTTGATTTGATTTCTACTTATTGAATTAACTAAAATTATTAAAATTTTAAAAATTTTTAAACTTAATATTAAATAATTTTTGGACCAGTAATCTATTTTGGATAATTTTACTACCATAATCTTCATCTTAATGAGGCGATTTCAACAAGCCTAAAATTTTCAAAATCTTTCAATCACAGAATCCTGAGATTGTTATAAGTTTGTATTGCTTTAATCATGCATATATTAAAAATTATTATTAGAGATTTTATAAACTTTAATATTGAATAACTTCTGAACCAGTAATCTGTTTTAGATAATTTACTACCAAAATGCTCATCACAATAAGATGATTTTAATAAATCTAAAATCATTAAATTCTGATTAGGGGCATGCCATTTATTATGTAATTTTTACTATAGATACATGGTTAGGGAAGTGCAGTAAATCACGTAATTAGGGGTTACATAGGTCCAGACCCCCTCACTCCCTAGTGATAGGACTATTGACCAATCAAATTTAAAAAAACTCAAAAACGTCTTTGATCTAAAAATAAGCTACCCCACAATCGACAAAAGTCACTACATAGTAAAGTCTAAATTTTACTAAGCAAATTGAAAAATTGATTAAGTAAACTTATTCAGTAGATCAAAATACACTTATCACAAAATTTTCATAAGTTTTGGAGAATTTTTTATTAATTGACTTTTGATTTTTACATTCGATGAAAATATTAAAATTTTTTAAAAAAATATATTCGACGAACGTAAAAGTTAAAAGTTAAATAATAAAAAGTTTTCCAATACTTATGAAAATTTTGTGGTAAGTGTATTTTGATCTGCTAAATAAGCTTACTTAATCGATTTTTCGATTTGCTTAGTAAAATTTAGACTTTACTATATAGCAACTATCTGCGATTAACTAAAAATTGATTCTCTTCAATATAATTGGCTATTTATATATAGGACGTGATGTTTGGAGCATGAGGGAAATTTATTTTTATTGGTTGTTTATTTCTATTGAAAAACCAATGTTACACAGATTATTTATATTGTTTACAATAGAGAAATGAACCTGTAAATAGCAAAAAAAAATTTTTCATAATTAAATCTGTCTGAAATTTTGCGAAATTATAATTTGAAAACGTTTTTTTTATATAAGCGTTTGAGATCGAATGAGATCAAATGTTTCCACCAACTTTAATTAGAGGCAATTTTGACAATAGTAGTATTTAATATAAAGCCATTATATTATGTTTTTATCGTTTAAAGCGAAATAACCAAGATAAAATAATATGCTTTTGACGTCAAAGTATTGAACTTCACGTGAGCAAGATGTTATCATGAAAGATGCAAAGATTATCAAATACTATATAGAGTTGTGAGTGTAACGATAGCGATAATATCAGGTATCGATATACAAATTTAGTCTTTAATTTCGACCAATCAGAATTACTAATGATCAGCCAATAAAAACAAATTTCCCTCATGCTGATATTTGGGGACCCTTCACCCCCTCTAAAAAATTACGTAAGTTTCTGCACTTCTCTTAAAGATATTGATCACATCTATATATTATATTAATCGATCAGAATTAGATAAAAATGATTACACTATACATGGGTAGGGGTAGCTACTAAGTAAAAAATATTATGTAATAAATGGCATGCCCTTTACAGGATTCCAAAATCATTATAAAATTGTATTGTTTTTAATTGATTTAATATATTTTATATTAAAATAACACTAATTTATCAAGAAAAAACTCTTTCTGACAATGTTTTGTACCAAAATTTTAACTTTATAATTAGTATATCCAAACATAACAAAACTTCACCAAGCTGCTATTGGGTACAAAGTCTATTTACTAGATGTTTTGCGCATAAAATAGAGATGAAATAGACTTGCAAACTTTTAAGCAAGGCACCTTGGCAGGCTTTGGTACTATTAAACAAAGAAGTAGTAGAGAATCTCTAAAGCTTTGTCAAGTTCTATGGATATGAAAATAGAAGTAGAGACCTGGTTAAATATACTATTCTATATAGCATAACTTTTACAAACTCCTTTTGCTTTGGTACTCATTACAGTATCACCTTGGACTTTTTGAAATTTCAAAAAGTAGGTGATTTAGTTTACCTCCTCCAAAAGATCAGCATTGTTTACTTCTTCCAAATTGGGAACACTCCTATCAAATCAGAATCAAGTCACAAGTAAAATTGGATCCCTTGAGATAAACAATAAATAGTATATAAGATCATCAGGAAATTTTATATATAGATATTAATCGATATATAACAGTTAATCGTTTTATATCGATTAAAAATAATGATATATATTGATTAACCGGTTAAAAATCGATATATATCTAAATCGATATATATCATTTTCTATATTAAATCGTTATATATCTACAAATCGATTATAATCAGAATTATTTAAAACAATATATAACGATTAACAGATCTTTAATGATTACACAGGTAATTACTTGAAACGATATATAATGATTAACAGATCTTTAACGATTTTATAGTGTTTTGACCACGTTACAAAAATTTCATCCCAAATCACCGGGTAAAAAAAAAAAAAATAAAAGTAAAATTTCAAAAAAAAGTATGTTAAAAAAAAAGACAAAGACAAAGTAAAGAAAACTGGCATAGGAAAAAAAAAAAGCTGTTTTGAACGATTTTTACCCCCTCTCCCTTTTTTCTCTCCTCTCCCTTTTTTCTCTCCTCTCTCTTTTTCTCACCCTCTCTTTTTTTTTCTCTTCCTTTTCTTTTCTTTCTCTTTTCTTCTTTCTTTCTTTCTT
>QKWP01000832.1:65717-110752 GCA_003550325.1 Gigaspora rosea
CTATCGATAGTAATCGATAGGGTATTAACCGGATATTAATCGATTACTATCACTATCGATAGTAATCGATAGGGGTGATGAGTATCGATATATATCTTACCAGTTAGTAATCGATATATATCTATATATAAAATTTGCTGATGATATTTGAAGTAAAATATGAATGAAATTTCTTTCTAAATGTTCTTTTAGGCTTATTTTCTTTTTCTTTTATTTTCTTATACATGTATATATAATACTCAGATAAGGCGATTCCTTGCACAATATTATATAATTTTTATTATTAGGCATAGATGTAAATAGTGCTACCATAGCTATTTACTTTTTGCCTTCTTTTTTTTCCTCTATTTTTATTTTGTATTACTTTGGTTTTTCATTTAGGGTTGTGTAGTTTTCCTCCTTTTTTTACTTTTTCTTTTATTTTCTATGTTTTATTTTTTTGGTAGAATCCTGCTATTCATAAAATTAGAAGAAGGGGGTTAAAAAAGTAGATAGTTATGATAGGTAGCAAACTCCAATCAGTGATTCAGAAATTCTAAACTTAATGAAGTGAAGGGTTTTATGATAAGAGAAATATTTGATATAGCAGGTCACTCTTAAGGATCTTTATAGCACCTGGGTAGATCACACTTTATAATATTAGCCAACTTAAAGTTAGATATTCATTTTGTACTAGTGTTACATAAATAATAAATAAAGTTGTAGCATAATTGCCAAAGGATTCGTATTATTTCACCGACAATCACTTTACAGACATAACACTACACCGACAACCATTTTACCGACAAGCTTTTTTTACCGACAAATAACTCGCCGACTCGATTTGCCGACAAGCATGTTTTCACCGACATGTTGATTTTACCGACACACACTTCACCAACAGTTAATTTTACCGACAAAATCAACTTACCAACAAGTTCATTTTACCGAAAATAGAATTTACTGACAAGATTATTCTACTGACAATACAATTCATCGACAAACAATACGCTGACAAACAATTCGCCAGATGCCTTAAGTATTATAGTTGATGCTGAAGTTATAGGGTCTCGATTTGAAACTATAAGCCCTGCTAAAATCCACATATACTCTATAAATATAAAATCTATACCCAAACTCTACCCTAACCCTATAAGACAAAGACAAAAAAAACAAACATCCAAAGAAAATTTTAAAATTTTATATCAAAATAGGTCATAACTTCAGCATCAGCTGTGACAATAATTATTATTATCGTCATGCAATTTTTATTGTCATTATTAATAAATTGCATAATACATAATTATTCTTAGTAGTTTATTACATTGCTGTGGTCTCATATGTCAACGAGTTGTATTGTCAGCAATAGTATTGTCAGCAAATCGTATTGCCGACGAATTGTATTGTTAGAAGAATAAGCTTGTTGGTATATACTATTTTCGGTAAAATGAGCTTGTCGGTAAGTTGATTTTGTCAGTAAATGTAACTGTCGGTAAAGTGTGTGTCGGTAAAATTAACTTGTTGGTGAAAAGGAACTTGTCAGTAAATCAAGTGTCGGCGAATTTTGTGTCGGTAAAAAAAGCTTGTCGGTAAAATGATTGTCGGTGTAGGTTGATGTCTGTGAAGTGATTGTTGGTGATTTGATTGCCACCCATTGCCGAATAACAAAAAAATAACACAAATTTATAATGATTTTGGAATCCCGTAATTAGAATTTAAGGATTTTGGTTTATTAGAATTGCTTATTGAGATGAGCATTTTGGTAGTAAAATCATCTAAAACGGATCACTGGTTCAGAAGTTATTCAATATTAAAGTTTTTAATATATACAAAAATAATATAATTAAAGCAATACAAACCTATAAATCTTGGGATCCTGTAATTGGATTTTGATATTTTAGGCTTGCTGGAATTGCTTCATTAAGGCAAACATTTTGGTAGTAAAATTATCCAAAACAGATAACTAGTTCAAAAATTATTTAATTAAATATTTTTAAAAATTTTAATAATTTTAGCCAATCAAATTGTAGTATTTAATGATCAGGTAGGAGGAAGGAGTAGCCTCTTAGTGGCAAAAAATCAGATGATAAATGGTGCTTCCTTTAAAAATAGTGTTCAGATCTAGATAATCTGTTTATCTAAAGATAACTATCTGTTGAAACAAGTCATTATCTGTTATCTATATCTGTTTATAATTCCATTATCCAGATAACTATCTAGATTATCTGTTAATTATCAGATACTAGATAAACCTAAATATTAATTTTGTGTAATGCAGACAACTACTTGCGAAATTGTACTATAGATGTGCAAGCAACTCAGGTTTGCACCTCCAAGTTATTATATAATTCTTGATATTTATCTTTAAACTGGAATATAACTAGGGTTGCTCCAAAGTATGTTGTTCCACTAACTACTTTAATAGTACATATTATATTCGAGATAAATGCATACCAGAAATGGAGTGATTTCATATAGTATATAAATTAAATACAAATTTAATAGCATACGTATGCAAAATCTTGTATAAACGCATAGAATGAAGCAAGGATATAGAAACTTCACATATACATCTTTACATCTCTTGCTCCTGTATTTTGCATCACATAGTCTAACTTTCAAGGTGTGATACCTGATTCTTAATTTATTTTCTTATGGGTATCGCTTAAATTGCTGATATTTGATTGCTATTTTACATATTCACTTATTTGCATGGGCAATACAAACTTCTGGAGAGGAAATAGCCAATCCGAGAGTGCAAATTTTGACTATTCCAGATCAAGAATCCAACACACGCAAAAGAAGAAACAAGCAAAAATAAGCAAAAACTAATGTTTAAATCAATCTTGTTGCACTAATTAAAATAATAAGAAGAAATTTTACATATAGTAACATCACTCTAACCCTATAACCTCTAACATTAAGGCTAAATGTTTTATTTCTTCCTTAGGAAAGTATTAACTTTTTTGAAGAAGCTTGGCTCTTTTAACGAACTCGGGAAACAATACAAGTCTTAAAAATCAGAGAATCAACTAATACTTGCTTCTGTATTCTGTGTTACATAAAATTGTTAGTCTACTTTCAAAGTGCAGAACCTGATTCCAGGTCTACCAAATAATTGATTGTAGTATAAATTAATATTGATATTCCAAATTCGCATTTATTCTACTTAGCAGCAAGCTAATACATATCAAATATTCACACTAAATTCATTAAAGTTTTTTGAGATTTTTATATTCTTTTATTAATATCTGATATGTATTTTAAAATTCTAAACTATATATATTCTAAATTCTATATATTTAAGGTTTTTTTATGATATGCATTCTGAACATAGTAAAACATTTCGAAGTATTACAGTATTAGGTTAACCAGATTTAAGTTCTTTTGATGAATGAACACATAGTATGCAGGTTTGTCTAATCAAAAAAACAAAAAAGATAGTGTTTAAGATTAAAGCTGAAATAATAAATAAACAAATATAATATACCTTTAAAAGGTTAAATACATATATGCACTCATACTTACTAAGCAAGCGATTAAATATTCATAGTTTAAACATTGTATAAATACTCTTATATCTGTAGTTTGAAAATAACGATGATTAAAAAAAGTATACCATGAACAAAATGATTGGTAAAAATGTACAGGACACTTGTAACAGCTATTATAATAAAAAAAATAAATAAAAAATAAATAAAAAAATGAGATTCTTATCTTTTTTTTATTCAAATTAAGTTTCACACATATTACGCACCTCACAATTCATAATAAATATATTTGTATGAAAGAAAAAATAAAAATAGAAGGAATTAATAATGTGGTTATTTTCATGTACGTACGCATCAAAGTCATAAGTTATGAGCATTTATTATTTATAAGTATATGCACATATATGCATAAAGGGGTTTTCACCGTATATATTTATACAGATAATCTATAGATAATTATCCGAACTTAAAGTAACTATCCGGATAAATTATTTGTTGACCAAAATCATTATCCGTTATCTGTATTATCTGGATAATCCGGATAAAAAATCTAACAGATCCGAACACTACCTTAAAAATTAGCAATAGCACAAAATTTTATCTATAAAATCATCTTTTATAAAAAAATTCCTTACAAAATTTTACTAAATGATACCTGAGTGCGGGTCAAAATCCTAACAAACAGAATCCCAAAAGGTCATAATTTCAACAAAAAATACCAATAGTAAAAATCCTGACAATCCCAACAACAAAAAATTATTTAGTTAGGGTTAGAGGTATCTACTTATTTGTGTGAGTAATACAAGCTCCTGAAAAGGAAATAGCCAATCAGAGAGTGCAAATTTTGACTATTCCGGATCAGCCTGACGAAGAATTCAAACACACGTAAAAGAAGAAAAAAGTGAAAATACACAAAAACTAATGTTTAAATCAATCTTGGTGCACTATTTTATTTTATTTTTTATTTATTTTTTTTTAATTCAGCAACCATGCCAGTACTTTATTAGGTTTATATAATTAACACTAAGGTTTTATACAAGTTAAGGCTAACGCCTACCTAAATTTTAAATACTGACTAACCCGGCTCTTTGTGACTAACGTCCAAATTACCCATGTTCAATCTGCTATAGTAAACTTTAACTCAATATTAAAAGTTCTGTACGAGGAAATTTAATATATCACTGTTTGGTGTTTACGTCCTAACTTATCATGATTGCCTACTTTTTTTCTAAACCTTCTTCTCCAAGCTTCTTGAGCAGAAGGATTCGAAATTCCAACTAACTAAGAAAAATAAAACATATCAAGAAAATAAAAGGGGAGATAAAAAAGAGGGTAATACTAAACTATACGAAATTTAAAATAAATAAAAAAAAAGAAAAAGAGAGACCGAAGAAAAAGGCAGAAAAAAAGAAATAATCTATGATAAGTACACTATTATAGCCCGTGCCAGGCATAAACAAAAACTATATAACAACTGCAACAATTGTATATCTCTATTGTAAAGCTTCGCTTTGAAATTACTAAAACCCTTTCAACTAAACATTTCATCTTCGAATATCTCTTTAGCCATAGACATAAGAACCTTGTCACGTGGAGTAGCGAAGTGTTGTCCAAAACAAACACATGGTTGTATTCTACTGAGTTCGTCTGAAAATGGAAACTGCGATCTTTTACCGGGGGTAAGCTAAATCGCCCACTTTTTCAAAAAAATTTGGAGAAAAATGGGAGTGGTGCGAAAGTGAAAAAGGAGTCACTTGTATCAAACTTGAAGGAGAGTAAGTCCAGAAAACTCATTTTCTTGTTATTCACACTGTTTTACCACAGGATACTTCGTCGACGGAGAGAAACTCATATCCCCACCAAAATTTCTCGTACAAGGGCACCACCTTCTGCTAGTTATCTTGTAAGAAGACGCTTCTGGTTTGCATGCCGAATATACAAAGAAGTCCTCCAACACAATTGACCTTTGTAAGAACCGTATTTCTGTGTTATCCTACTATACTTTATGTATAGGCAACTCTCTAACAAGAAAAATTTTTGTTTTCTTTCGGTGGGAAAATTTGGTCCAAGTGATCGTTGGAAAGAGTTGTTTATATCTTGGTGCACTAATTGGGAATGAAATTTTACTTATATCAAGGGTAGGGGGTATGTAGATTATTTCTATTAATAAACGAGTGACCAAAAATATTTTTACTGCGAATTTAAAATTGCTACATATAAAAGTTAATTTTTTATTACTGTATATTCCCGAAAATAAGCTACTCTGAAAATAAGCTACCCTCCTGATTTTTTTCAAAAATCTCAAAAAACACGTTGGCAGTTGCTACATATAAAACTTTTTTTCTACTAAGTAAATTTCAAAAGTTCGATTAAGTAAAATTGTTCAGCGCATAAAAATACACATACAGTACAAATTTGGTATCATTTGGTCAACTTTTTATTAGTACGTTTTTCAATTTTTCAAAAATGGCTATACGCTAAAAATAAGCTATCCCACGTTTTTTCATATAATTTTTGGCCCAAAAAAGGTAGCTTATTTTCGGGAATATATGGTATATAAATTGTATTTATGTACTATATAAAAATTGTTTGTAATAAAAAATACACATATCATAAAAATTTTATTAATTTTGAATAAAATTTGATAAAGTTTTTATAGTATCAACTTTTGCAAGGGCGGGGCCTATTCTGCGGGGTGATCACAAATTGGCCAATCATATCACATGTAAACAATAAGTAAAATAGGGCCACGAAGATAAAAACAACTATATCTTAGGTTCTACTGGGCCAATTTTAATGATTCGACCACAGTTAGAATTAGAAAAACCTCCTCTATAATTTTATTTAAAAATTTAATATGGTTACTTAATAAAAATTTTCTTTATTATTAAATATAAAATTTTTAGTAACTAGTTTATTAACAGAAATGATCTATATACACTCTACCCTTAAGCATCACTTTAAACTTATAGCCTCTAAAGTTAAGGCCCTAACACTAAATTTTTATCTCACGCACTTGGTTTATTTACAAAATCAGATTTCCTTAAATGAGAGTTAGAGTAAGTGCTTAGGGAGCTTCCAGAAATCAGCTAATTTTTGTTTACTATAAGCCTACCCCACCTATCCACACCTGATACCCCAATTAGCTAATCAGATTTTACAATTATTAAAAAGTTAAATATAACATTTAATAGTAAATACCGTATATGTCCGAAAATAAGCTACTACCTAAAATAAGCTACCCCCTGATTTTTTTTAAAAATTTTAAAAAATTCATTAGCAGTAACTACATATAAAACTTTTTTTCTACTAAGTAAACTTCAAAAAGTCAATTAAGTAAAGTTGTTCAGCGTATCAAAATACATTTATCCCTTAGATTGTAACAGGCAAATTTGCCTGCGTATTTTAAAATTTTTAATAAAATTTTAAATATTGATTTTAGTCATATCTTTTCTAAGTAAAAAATATTCTTTGAGTTTTGTTTTAGTAACTTTGTTATAAATTTTTTTTAAAATCATTAGAAAACTTTAATATAATAAATGTTTAAAGTTCTTGTATTGGCATTTTTACTATTAAAATTTTTCTTTAGATTTTTTCAAATTTTATATGTTCCCGTCTATAAAAAAAATCTTTACTTCTAATACAAGTCTTAATTTTTACAAGTAAATCATTAAAGTTGCAATAATGAAAGTTGTCATCCTTTATATAAACTACAATATTGTCTTAAGAACTATAGTTCTAAAACTAAAACTAAATAAGATCACAGAAAAATTGTAATAAAATTTTTTAAAAAAATTTTTTTTTAAAATTATCTATTTTCAGCTTATATGTAACTATAATTTATTTTCTTATAATATAAAAACTAATTTTGCAAAAAAGTAATCCTTATTTTCAAATATAATTGTACAAAGTTTTATTTAATTATTTTAGCATTTTAAAAAAGTAAATCAGAGCTAAAAAAGTGCAAAAACGCAGGCAAATTTGCCTGTGTTCTACTACAATCTAAGGGATAGTAAAAATTTGGTGTTATTTGAATAACTTTTATTAGTACGTTTTTCAATTTTTTCAAAAAATGCTATATTTCAAAAATAAGTTACTTTACGATTTTTCGTGTAATTTTTTGGCCAAAAAAGGTAGCTTAAGGGTAGGGTGTACAAATTTCCAATTTCATATAAAATCGATTATAGATCAACTTTGTGTACCCAATTTATATGATATCATATGATCTACATGTAAACATCATATGATCTGACCAATCAATTCTTTGTACAATCTACAAAAATCATATAGCATCCTACAAAAATTTAATTATATATAAAGTTAATTTTTTTCAAAGCAATGGATATTGCGAAACTTCATTATTATAAACAAACTATTTAAAACTACCTATTATATAAATTTTATACAATTTGGTCAAAACCTTAAAAAAATTTATCAGAAGCATTTTTTTATTTACTATATAAAAATCTAATATACCACGTAGATCATATGAAAAATGATCTACATTCACCTACCCTTAATTTCGGACACATACGGTAACTTCTGATCTACTGAACCAAATTTGATGATTCAACTACCAAATGATCCTCTCAATGAGAGGATTCTAACGAGCTCAAAATTGTTAAAATCCAATCACAGGATCCTGTGATTGGATTTTAACAATTTTGGGCTCACTAGAATTCTCTCATTGAGAGGATCATTTTGGTAGTTGAATCGTCAAATTTGGTCCAGTAGATCAAAAGTTATTAATTATTAAATATTATTAATAAATCTATAATTTTGGTCAAAAATAATTTTGTAACTTTGGCCGGAATTATGAAATTTTGGCCGGAATTACACCTGATACTTCAGCTGACCCACCTACCCACCCAGAAATCAGCTGATTTCTGGAAGCTCCCTTAGGTTAGAGCATCTAGACTAGGGTTTGATTTAGGCAATTTTATAGTAAAATTAAAATTGCTCAAAAAGCTTTTTTTTTGATTGTTGGGATTTTTTTGTCGGATTTTGACCCAAACCCAACATACCCTACCCAACTCTAACTTAACACTAACTCTGACCCTAATGACAATTAACTTTAGCATTGGTTTGATTCTATAACACAATCTGGTTGGTCAATTGCAATCTGGTGATTATTTCTAATTATATATATGGGGCATTGCAGTAGAAAGGGCCGAAATATAATTTTGAGAAAATCATGTTTATTTTTTCGGACTGATCTGGGTTAATCAATTATGCAATTTGATTGGTTGATCATATCGGGTAGTACAAAGTATTTTTAATAAAAATATCTTGATTTTGTTTATTTATACAAACCAATTTCAATTTGTAATTGAAAAGTATAGCCCACCTCAAGATTAATTTAAATCTTGAAAAAAATCAAATTGACTTTAGGGGAGTTTGGGCCTTTTCTACTGCAAAGGTCCCATATATATAAATTAGATTAATAGACGAAGGTTATTTATATTTAGTTCAGTAGTAAACTATAATATATAATAAATAAAATTTTCTAATCAATTACAATTTATTAGTCGGTATGTATAAACTATAAACTTTAGTGTAATAGAAATTGTTATTGGTTAGTGATCTTGAAATTTTATATAAATAGATTAATAAACGATATTCAAATACTTCTATATATTAACTTTCTTAAGTTTTTTTTCTCATATAAGCTTATATTTATAGTAAGAATCAACATAAATATAAAATAAAATTTGTAAAATAAATGTGAAGAAGAAATATATTTATTATCAATTTAACAACTCTCCTAACAAGACATCATCGGGATTCAACGTGTGATATAATTCGAAATTGAATTCATTATTAATCAAAAGTTTTTGGCACAATTTGTCAATTGCAATAACACTTAATACGGTCTGCACATATGCATCAATTAAATCATCGATACCTAATCCAATAGTATCAAACTCTTTCTGGTCCATTGTAATCATTCTGTCATATTCTCGTGTCCATTTAGAATCTAATTTAACAGATATGTTTGTTCCAAAGACCTCCCACGAGTTCCCTATTATATTTAAAATAAGATAGCTTTCATTAAAGCTCGGTAATGTATGTCCAGAATAATGTAATGAAAAAATTTATAAATTCAACCAAATAGCATTACGAAAAGAACAGAAAAGGTGCTACATAAGCTATATGTTAATTACTAACTTACATTCAGAATTATTTGGTATATAAGTAGGCAGTGGTTTATGAGCACGTCGTGAACTCATAGCCTCAGGGTGAAATCCGGTCTCACCGGCAGATACCATCATTCTCAAGTCATTAACGAACGTTTGGTTATGACGATCTGGCACAATTCCAATATGGTAGAATTTTCCAGGATGTAATTTTGTAGACCATGATGCATTTTCAACAAGGGACTGTACAATAAACTTTTCGTAATGATGGCTGGAATCAAAGAATTCGTTTAATTCCTCTGAATTGGTGATTATGTAGATGTCCTGTCCTAATTTTGCAAAAGATAATTAGATTTGTGTTATTTGCAATTTAAATACAAGAAACGGTATGATTCCCCGAAAGTTAGTTCCCGCCAGCTAATTTTCCCGACACTATATCCCCGACAGAATGTTTCATCAACAGCACTTTTTGTTGACAGAATATTTCCTCGACATACCATGCTTTCTACAGCTTCTTTTACTGACATCTTATATTTTCAACAAGACATTTCTCTGACATGACATATTTCTAATTTTTTTCTCTGACACTAAGTTTTATTGAATGCATTTTTTTCGACAACCCATTTTACCGACAGTTTTTTGTTCACTTTTATTTAATTTCTTATTCGCATGAATTCAATATGACAGGATAAGATTTATTTAATTTCTCATTCGCATTATAGTCTATGGTATAATAATAAGTACCAACTTACCCATTTAATTTTTTTTTGTATTGAATATAATACGACAGGCGCTGAATTTTGGCTAAATCCGCTATGCAGATCACATGAGGGTGAAATCCGGATAATTCATTATTAAATAATTCAAATGATTTTGATGCCATAACTTTGTTATGACCTCCAGCTAAGCATGAGATTATATTATTAAAAACCACAGTCTTTGATTTTAGAGGAAAACGAGTCCAAGGTTTATAAGCCATATGCTTAAAACACGCTCTTATAGGATGCCATACTAATGGTAAAAAGCAAAATAGTAAATTTTAGTCATTGATATGATAATTAGTATTTATCGTTATTTGATAGTAACCTCCTTCTTGGTCTCTGATATACATAATTTGATTCTCCCATTTAATAGGTTGTTCATATCTAGCATCATCTTGAAGCATTACAATCCAAACATGTTCTTTAGCCTCTTCAGAAATTGCATTCGCATATCCAGTTACTTCTATTTCATTATTAGCCTTATCGTACACTACAGCCAGCTCTCCAAGAGAAGGATCGGCATCTTTTAAAGCTTCTTTAAATGCTGTTTGTATCACGTGTTTATATCCATTCTGTCTTTTATTATTTATATTAAGCAAAGGCATTCCACATTGTCCAGCTGGACTTGATCCAGATTCAATAATTATCATTTGCCGTTTACCGTTTGAATCAATTGCATTTAATAAATCAGAAGCTAAAAAAAAATATTATAGAAAAGTAATTCATCGTCAAACCAGAATATATAGATTACAATATAAATTTAACATAAATCGAAGTAATCACCTGCCCATTTATAAAATTTTGGATTATATTCTAAACAATTTCTCAAAACATTTATATCAACTTGAGGATTTAAATTTTTATATCTGGTAATAATGCGGTCGTTTCCTAAACTGAAGAAAGAAGATACAAGCGGATGAATTGTTGCATTGAGTGTTTTCGGAACAACACATAGTGCTGGATCAAAATCTCCTGGATACACTTTCTTTACTGGATTGTCAATCGACATGGTGTTAATAAAAGTATTATTCTCTTGATCTTTTCCAGTATAAAGTCTTTTATTTATATTTGAATTTAAGATTGAACCATTCACTGGAGATACTAAGTTTACGTCAGAAACGTCAGAGAAAGTAGCTTGCATTTTGGAATTTTTATAGATTTGATTATTTATATCTGACTTTAAGATTGAACCATTAAATGGAGATACTATGTTCATGTCAGAAACGTAGTTTGCATTTTGAAATTAATGAAAATTTCAAGATTCTTTTATAAGTGATATATGATTCATTACTTGAAATGGGCGCAATTTATTAGTGTTACGGAGAAAAATGACAATTCTTTATTTAAACGCAAATGACGACAAGAAGGCAGCTCGCCAGAGGCGTGACTTGGTGATTTAACCCGATTTGACTTGGGTATGAATATAGTCTGAGTTTATTATGTTCTTTATTGAGTTTTTACTATCGATCATCCGAAAGTGTCTTAAGACAACTTCCTTTTTATACTTTTCGAATATTAGAGAAACTGTGAAGCTTTAATTATACGTTATTTTACATCATCCGATTTTAAGTGTATCAGGCCCACATTAAGGCTAAGCCTCATACATCATAATCGATTATTCATGATCGGATGTCACATGAAACGTGGCGCAGTATAAAATTCATGATCGACATTAATTATGCCCGTGACAATAAAAATCCAAATATTAGTGTTTTGTTCTTAACTAGGAATCCTCATTTTCTGCTGCGACAGACCCCAAATTCTGCCTGCTTTACAATTCTATTTATGCGAATTATGCGATAAATTATGCTGCAAATTATGCGAATTAAGTAGAAACATGCGAAATATGCGATCATCAGGGTTGTAAAATTACCGTAATTTATAAATTTTTATTGTAAGTTACTGAATCCATCATTAACTTACCAGATAAATTACCACAATCCCGACTACCATGTTCGTGTTTTGTGTTTAGGCGAGACCAACTGGGTTCTGTGTTCTCAGAGTCCCACCTCTCCCTCATAGTAAAAAAAATACATAGGCCTACGGGAAATTTCGGAAAATTTTATACAGTCACGGAACAATCCGGAAAATTTTTTTTGAAAATCCAGTTGGTCTCGCTGGAAATGATCCGATATTACATTATCTTTAATGTCGGCCATTTTATGCGCAGATTATGCTCTATTAATTATGCGAAATTAGTCCCGATATGCGAATATGCTATCGCATATGCTTCTGCGATAAAATCAAATTTATGCGCAGATTATGCTATCGCAGATATGTATTCTGCCATGAACGAAGTCACGTGCATCAATTTGTCACGAGACGGTGACCCAGGCCACGAGGTGTAGATGACGGTTACCGTGGGAAAAGGAATGGGAATAGGTATGAGGTATTGCTGACGTTATCGTGGGAAGGAATTGGGTAAATATGGCGAAACTCTGGTTTATTTGGTAAGTTTATGTAGTGTAACTGTCTAACATATTGATATGTATATGTCGTACCCAGATGACAATCCTGCCCAGATGACAATCGGGCCAAATTAAAAGGGTTAGGGTAAAATTAAAGTTCGAGATCAGTTTAGGCCAATTTTTATTTTCGGCTGTAAAAATTGACATCTGGGCAGGATTTGCATCTGGACTACAACATATATAACAGATAAAAACTACTCGATACGGAAGTTTTTGTCTCGAATCAGCTCGGATTCGGACATGTGACTCGTCCTGTCACGATCACATGTTCGATGGTCTGATCGATCGTTAGGTCGATCATGGTTAAGTAAGTAAGGTAATTTTGTTCTCAGGCATTTGAAAGTATGAGCGTATAGGGGGAATATGAGGTAAGAATTGAATAATCGGTTAGTACATGTAGAGGTATGAAGTAATCGATTGTATTGTGCCGAGTACATACAGTACCGATGAGGTATGTTGGCAAATTAGCCTTGTTTCTTCTGCAAACCCGACATTCGTCTGGTTACATCGTGCAAGCTTTACAAATCATTTTAGCCTTATGAATACGAATGCAAAGGCAGTTACTATGGAGGATGAATCCTCATCCACAAATAGTGATGTTGAGTTGTCTCGTAAAAATGATGCTGAAGCCAATTTTGGCCGTATGTCAGTTGAGATTTTGCGATTTTTGTGTCATGAGATGGGTGTTTCTGAGACAGGTTCAAAGCAGGATTTAGTAAGTCAGTTAGTTAATGTAAGCAAGAAAAGGAATGGTTCGTTGAACTCAAATGGCTCTGAGAAAGGGAAAGCGGTTGATGTTGATAGTGATGTTAAGAAGGTGCCCAGAGAAGGAATTAAGTTCGGTCCTGAGGCAGGAAAAGCCTTTGCTGATCTTTTTGGTAATGTTCCGGTGGACAGCAATAATTTTGGGAACAAAGGGATACAGTGATTGATTGCCACCACGTATGCCATTTTTGGCAAGCGATATGCCTATGAGCGAAAATATGCAAGAGGGTTTATGGGAAAAGTGTGATCAAACGGGAGTATAATGAGTGGTGTAAGACTGGTTTATTGTTGGATAAAGCTTTGTTTACAGGTGATATTGAATATGTCCAACTGGCTAGACAGGTAGCATTTGAAAAGGCTTATGTAGTTAGAGTGGCTGATGAGGATGCATGGAACGTGGCTGCAAAGATGACATCGGATGATTGGTTGGATCCAATGTCGCAGTTGCTCAGTGGTAAATGTGAGAGAACAAGGGTGGCGGCACAGCAATTTCCAGAAAATAAACATTCAAAGATATCTGACAGGCAGAGTTTCTTCTCAGGGAATGTTCGTCCCCCCTCGATGAATAGCCTTAGCAATGAGGCTTTCTCTCCTGATCTATCTGGTTCTTCTTTTATGCCCTGGCAACCTTTTTATAACATTTGGACCCTGAATTCTTGGATGAGTACACAAAAGCATCAATCTTTTGTGACTCTCATAGAACTTCTTATAGTGACGCAGGGGCTTCTAATAGAACTGCATCTTCTAAGCTGGTTGTATGTTACCTGTGTGAGGGAATAGGGCTATGGACTCGCTCTTTCGTAGTGGAAGCCCTTGACCAACAGGAAGTTAACCACACTCGGATAGAGTTTTCTCCAAAGGTGAAAAATGGATTTATATTGGACAATTTGCAGTTAGTAACTGGAAGGCTGCATGTAAATTTGGTAGTACATTATTGGAAAAGGTTTTAATTCCAGCACCAGTAGTTATGGAATGGTTAGAAAAGAGAATTTCGCTCTCCCAAAAGGTGTAATGGAACTGGCATTTTGTCTGTACTCAAGCAATGACAGTTTATCATAGAGGAAAGAGAATAGATAGAGCAAGAGTTGGATCATTTACAGAAGTCAGGGGCAGTGGAACTGGTTTCAATAGACAAGTTAAATGCTAACGACTTTATGAGTTATTAGACCCAGGTGATTGGACTTTGAATTTAAAGTAGTAGAACAGTTGCAGAGCTGTTGGGAAAGATTTGACATTGACAGGTTTGCAAGCCATTTAAATACCAAAATAAAAAGGTTCAACAGCCTGTTTTTTTGTTCAGGTTTGGAAGCAGTAGATTGCTTCTCTCAAGATTGGAAAGGAGTAATGAATTATTTATAAAACTTTTATAGTAACACAAATCTATTTCGATTACAGGATCCTGTGATCAGGTTTTAACGATTTTGGGCTTGCTAGAATCCTCTCATTGAGAGAATCATTTTGGTAGTAAAATCATCAAAATTGGCCCAGTAAATCAGAAGTTATTAACAATTAAAAATTAATTTTTAATTGTAATAACTTTTGATCTACTGGGCCAATTTCACTGATTTTACTACCAAAATGATAACCCAAAATCGTTAAAATCCAATTACAGGATTCTAAGACCAAAATAAATTTGTGTTACTATAAATGGTTTATAATTATTTAATAAATTATAAAGCTTTTATAGTAACACAAATCTATTTCGATCACAGAATCCTGTAATTGGATTTTACCGATTTTGGGCTTGCTAGAATTCTCTCATTGAGAGGATCATTTTGGTAGTTAAATCATCAAATTTGGTCCAGTAGATCAAAAGTTATTTATATTAAATATTATATTTAACTTTTAATAATCATAAAATCTGATTGGCTAATTGGGGTATCAGGTGTGGGTGGGTGGGGACAGTGTTGTACATGGGACAGTTAGGACATGAATTGGGACATTTTGGGACATTTTGGGACAATTTTATAAATTGAAATTACTTAAAATTTTATTAATATAATTTAATTTTGTTAAAAATGTGTTCAGCACCTAAAAAAATATATAATTATATATTTTTTTAAATTAATTTATTAATTATTAAGACTTGGGACATAGTTGGGACACTTGGGACACTAGGATGTTGGGACATTGAAACATGGCAAAAAAAGGCTGGGACAGTGAAAATGTACAACACTAGGTGGGGGTAGACTCATAGTAAACAATAATCAGCTGATTTCTGGAAGCTCCCTTAGGCCTGAGTATTTTTGTTGACACATCGTTTTTAACTCATATATCAGACTTTCAAAGTATTATCTCTAACCAACAATTTGCTGAGGCCCTAATAAAAGAAAATAAAATAAACCCATTTTTGTTCTTCTCATTAATGGAGGACCTGATGAAAACCTGAAACACATGAAAATATAATTCAATACTGCAATTTTTTTCGTAAATTCAATCTTGATTACTTAACTATTCGTACACATGCCTCTGAACAAAGTGCATACAACCCTGTTGAACGTAGCATGGCTTCGCTGTCTGAAAAGCTTGCAGGCATCACATTACCTGTTGATAATTTTGGATCACATCTAGATAGCCAAAAGAAAGTATTAGACAAGATTTAGCACATAAAAATTTTGAATTTGCAGAAGAGATAAAATACATGGCAAAACTGTTTCAGTAAAGTACGTAGACCAAATAAAACAGCCATTTGCAAAATTAGAATTTTCAACATCGTGGGAATGAATAGAGAATCATACACAAATATGTCATTATTCATTAGATATAAAAAATATAAAAATTCACGGTATTGTAGCAAATATAGAGCACCTGATAATGCACTTCTTTTGGATCAGAATGATGAATTTCTTCCTCTATTATAAAAGCAAAAGATTAACAATATATTAATCCTATATATGCTCTGTAATACTACGATAAACTCAAAATCTTAACATATGACCGCTATTGTCTATCTATTTCATGTGAGCTTCATCAAAGACTATGTTGTAACATATGTGGTAAGTATTTTCGTTCTCTCAAGTATATTACAAATTATAGACAAAATAGGCACTTTTCGAATTCTTCAAATTATGGATGTCCACCTCGATATTCAATTGTTTTCAATGCTGCTAAAGACGTGTTACAATCAAGCACACAAGTAGTTATAGAATAGCGAGAAATACAATCCAACGTTGAATAGTATATATTTAATATTTCCAAGTCAAATTGATAAACCTAAACTATATACTTGAAAAATCTTGTTATTAGAATAAATTTAAAAAAAAACAAACCAAATGAATACAAAAATAGAATACTTAAATATTCAAGCTCACTGTAATAGCATATTAACCAAAGTTTATGATATCAAATCAATCGATATTATAATAATTTTTCACTTTGTAACATTGTAACAAAATTAAAATTACTAAGTTATTGAAATACCCTCACAAATATTAAAATCCAATAGGTACTGCATATATAGAAAAATTCTAAAATTTTTGATTTGGTTATGGTTTACGAGGTGTATACTCTTCAACTTTTGTACTTGCTTTAAATAAAGTAACAGCTCGATATTAAAGCTTTGATTATTATATAATGCATACAGATTTTTCATGTTACACTAATAATAGTGTACCATTATTATTAATGACATAACTTTTTGAAAACCCAAAGAATTACCCTTGAAATTTTTATAGATAACCCCCTCAGTATGTTCGTATGTACAGTACTAGTATATCACACGGACTAATTAATCAAAACTATGTTCAATAACTATGTAATTTATCATATTTCAGATTTTTTACATTACTACAAAGCAAATCAATTTACTTCTATATACATTATCAGATTTTATTAACTCATAAAAATTGATATTTTAGATTTTTTTTTTTTTACCTTCGCAATATCATATGAAGACGGATTTTTATTAGGTTTTTGGATAATACATTTTTGGTTAACGAGAGTATATGTAGCTACATGTGCAACTTTTAATCACCTATTTTAAGTAGTCCGCTCGAAGGTTTTACACTATATGCCGTACCTGTAACCTAACTAAAAGATTACCTATTTAAACTCTCTGGTGTCCCCCGTCCTGTATCACCCCCACAATCACGCCAACACATAACCTCGTGCTGCTTCAATTGAAGACTACCCAGGTTAACATCTGCTATACTACTTGTATCCTAATTCTATAAATAATCTAGTAGGGTTCTCATACTACCAGATTGCCCTAGGGAGGGTATAGTACATACTCCCCTAATCTTTCTATGTCTCACACATTTCCAAATTAGACTTCGAATACGATCTGCAGTAGCACCAAGACTACCACTAGCGGTCAGGGCTAATCATTGAACTGCACAATTCTGGTATTTGTGCCCTTATAAGGTTCATTCCAATCCCGATACCCGCATCAACCAGTTCTTGAACTGATCCCTCCCAAACTACCAAACCAGTTAGCCTGGATGGGTCATTGTACCTCGGCTTTAGGTGCCTTTTTTGGTTTACTTCCCTTGGTTCCAAATTCTGCAGCATAGGACCTTTTTCTCTGGTATGTTTCCGGCGGCCAGGTTGGTGTACCCCGCTTGCCCTGGGGTGTTCATCCAGTTCTTCAGTCTCAAATTCCGGTATCTGCAGTATTGTCAAAGATCTTCACTACCTCCTTACTTGGGTCTTGCCAAACGGGTTTCAATTATTCTGGTTCCTTGAATTTGTCTGTATCACAAGACACCACTTCGCCCGAAAGCTCCCATTCGAGATGGTAACCAAGGACTACAGATAATGTACCCAACCGATCGTTGAATAAATGTTACTGGTATACAGGCCTATTTTTCTAAACCATCTCCAGTAGGATTTGAACTCTAGACTGGTCGCTTGGGGGGTAACAACTTAACAACTTTCCTAAGTCACCACACCCCTTTTAGATATTTTAAAATGTATCAACTTATTATATAGGCATGCAATCAGTTTGAAATTTTCACCAATTATTTATATAAAGTCAAAAAATAAAGCTATGGTTTTATTTTTTTTATCAATATGTGGACTTTGAACATTCACTTTATAGAGTACTTGAAAATTTATTAATTAGAAGAAAAAGTTATATTAAAATATATAAATCGAAACTTAATTAAAACTTTAGTGAAAAATCAACTATAACTACTTTGAAACATTCTGACAAACAGTTTTCAATTAAAAAAAATTAGATAAATAAGTACAATATTTACTGGTATGTGATACTTTTAGAATTTTGTGCTTTTCTTTATAATTAAGTAAAGTAAAATTATATTCAATCATTTATTTTAATTTTACTAATAAAAATCTGCATTATGATAAATTACATAGTTTTGATTAATTAGTTCGTATAATACCCCAGTACAGTACATATATGCATACAGTACAAGACCCAGACCTATATACTGGTAATATATGAGATCTATTATCTAGTACTATGCATAGTATATAGCAATATATATATATTCTATATAAAATATAGATATATATTTATGATATATATATCAGATATAGTATATATATTATATATATATAGGGTGAAGTTAATAGAAATTTCTTAGATAAATTTGTTACATTTCTATTGACTTCCCCCATATATATATATAACCTGATATTTTATTGACCCCCCTATCCTAAAAAATTAGATGATAAATGGCACTCCCCTAACACTATTAAATGACAATATAATGATACTAGCAAAAGCCCAAACACCAACACTATTATATTAAACAACATGTAATGACACCAAAGCACACTGGCACCAATGAAAAGATGATGCTAGACATACAAAAAAAAATTAGTAATTCAGTAAAGAAATGAAAAAAACACAATACAAATATAAGGAAAACTTATTATTAAAGGAAGAGCCAAAATACCAATGAGAGAAAAAACCAAGACACTAATAAAAAAAAAGCCAAGGTATTAGTAAAAAAAAAATTCAAGGTACTAACAAAAAAAAAAGTCAAGGCTAGTAAAAGAGGAAGCCAAGGTACCAGCAAAAGAAAGGGCCAAGGTAATAATAAAAGATGAGCCAAGACACCAGTGAAAGAAAGAGCCAAAATATATAAAAATTAAGAATTACAATTAGTAATATAGCAATAGTAAGAAAAAAAATAATGTTAATAAAAAAAATATATACAGTATCTATTTATGTATATCCATGTAAAAAAAAATATTAAATCTAGCAGATCTTTAATCATGCATTGTAGAAATTTTGGGTCTGTGTACTTTAATATTTTTGATTGGTCATATCTGAAAAATGTGATCTAAATGTGAAAAACTAACAAAAATTGTAAAATGATTATGATGATGACTATAGCGAGTAATTATTATAACTTTCAAGTAACTATTATATTATTTTTTATAATTATAATATTCGAGTAATTAATATCATTTTTAACACACTTATTAATGCCTTTAAACAACTCTCAAAAATTGTAAAACATGAATTTGCCAAATTTATATTTGTTGTTTGATTATGCTAAAAAGTCAATTAAATGATTTATGAATTTGAAAGCGTTTTGCTCGAGTTTG
Source organism: Gigaspora rosea (assembly GCA_003550325.1). Classification (NCBI taxonomy): domain Eukaryota; kingdom Fungi; phylum Glomeromycota; class Glomeromycetes; order Diversisporales; family Gigasporaceae; genus Gigaspora; species Gigaspora rosea. The sequence continues at coordinate 85,838 of QKWP01000832.1, forward strand.
AAAACAAAAATAAGCGCAAGTACAAAAACAAGCACAAGAACAATTACAACAATTAGTGCAAGTACAAGAATAAGTACAAGAACAATTACCCAAATATAAGATTAATTATCTACTAATTTTTTATATGAGTATATAATAAACAGTAAATGGTGCTGCTTAATAATAAGAATAAAAAAAAATTCAATTGCACTTTGCCATTTTTGATAAAACTTTAATCAGGCCATGAGAAATCTGTAATTATTGTGACATTTTGATTATTTGCATATTATAGCTAAAGCTGCAAACATTTTTTAGGATAGTAACTACATATAGCATTATAACTATGACATAAAGGCTGTATTATCTTTAGGCTATGTTGCTGGAAGCTATATGGGGTAAGTCAGTAGAAAAGGGACAAATCATTTTAGTAAAATTTTTTAATTTTTAAATTAAAATATCTTGACAACTATTTAATCAAATTTGTTAAAAAAATTTTTATCTTAATCTTGAAATTATATAAAATTTAAATAAAAAAAAAATTTATTAAATTTATTAAAATAGTTGTTAAAATATTTAAGCTTAAAGTTAAGAAAACTTTTATTTAGAAAAATTTGTCCCTTTTCTACTGACTCACCCCTATATATAGCAATAAAGTAGTAAGCCATAAGTGACATAATAGGTATAGTTAGTGTTCCGAAGTTGGGTTCAGTTCGGTTCAGGTTCGGTTTGGGTTCGGTCGAACCCAAACCCGAGCTTTAAATTTTGCTGATCTTTGAACTCAAACCTGAACTGAACCCAAAATTTATGAACCCGAACCAAACTCGAACTTGAAATATTTGTTCAGTATAAGTTCAGTTCGAAGTTCATGAACATGTTCAGGTTCAGGTAATAATTAACCCAAAAAAACTAGGGTGGCTTATACTTTTTTTTTAATTAAATTAAAAAAAATAAGATTTTTGAATAACCACACTATTATGTTAGGATAAATCCCGCTAATATTGTATATATTCCCCTCTTTTTTTAAAAAAAAAGGTATTTTAAGACAACTGCTACTATAATGGCTTAGACAAATGTAACTCCAATATGTGTCAGTAATATTTTTTTCTTTTTTTGATAATAAATAAAAAAAAAGTTTTTTATTTTTACATAATCATCGCTAACTAATAATGTGGCTTAGAATAAATGCTATTTGACATAACATATACTGATGCAAAATATTTTCGAATAGCTACACCACTGTATCTTAGCATATGGGCTGCCGTTAATAGAAATAAGGCAGATTGACATTTTAAAAAAACTTAATACCTTAACTTTCACAGTGCATATCTCGATGGATTTTGAGGCTATCTTGATGATTTAATATTCAAAAGAAAGCTTAGATCATAGGCTTTCTTTTGAATATTAAATCATCAAGATGACTTCAAAATTCATCGAGATATGAACTGTGAAAGTTAAGGTATTAATTTTTTTTAAAATGTCAATCTGCCTTATTTCTATTGACGGCAGCCCATATATGCCCGTTGCAATCAGTATGTACGATGTAAAACTAAATGTTTTACTATATTCGAAAAAAAATATGCAGTGTTCTCATATAACAGTAATATAAATAATACAAATTTGGTTAAGATTTTTTTATTAAGAATATTCCCGTTAAATTCATGATTGATAATCAATCTTCTTTTTTGGTAAAATCTACTATTACGAATTAGGAAAAAAATTCATGGTGTTTTTATATACTCTATTACTATACTATTCAATCAGTATATACAATGTATATAAAGATTACTGTCGATCCAAATATAATACATTTTTTTAAATCAGTAAATAATAAATATAGAAATCTGTGTAAAATGGTAAAAGTATTATTAAAATATTATCCTTTTTGGAAATAATACCTAATCGCTACAAACTACTTATTTTTATTCTTAGCATGAGCTTATGACAAATACTATGTACTCTAATATTATTAATATAACAAGCATACAAATTCTTTTTTTTGAAAAAAAAATTAGTTTCAAATAACTTCTATTAATATATCTTAAGATAAATTCCGCTACAAGATAATATCAGCACATATGCATATGTATGTAAAGATTACTGTTGATCGATAAAAACTCTAATAAATCGGTAAAATATTAAATCTAAAAATCAATATTGCAATGAACTAAAATCTGGTTATTTGTTAAAAAAAATAAAAATTAAATTTTTTTTCTTATTTATTAATACCTTATAATTTATTTTAATACCTTATAATAAAACTGTAACAACTTTCTAATACAGTATACCGTAGTCTTTTTTAAAATTGTGTAAGTTAGAAATTTTTGACTGAAATTTAAATATTAGCCAATTGGCCGTTGGCCATTTGCCAACCAATTCATATAGAATACAGATGGAATAATTGAATCCAGATTCATCCCAATTCAAGTTATATACAAAGTAGTATTCAGATTCGATTTGAATGGTCTTTAATTAAAGAATAGGATTGAGGTACTATCTTTGTTAACTCTCGTAAGTGATTAATACTGCAGTATAATTTAAACTTATTAAACCTAAGAATAGTTTTTGTCTTATTATAAATCTTCATCATGACGACTAATTCACAGACTGCATCAAACATTTATTTAATGTTATATTTTTTAGAATATAATTTTATTATTTTACGGTTTCTATAAAACTCATGGGTACAAGAAAATAGAAGCTACTGGCTATTTATAATAATACATTTACACCCCAATCATTATTTACATACCACTATCTACATACCTTTTACTCACTCATAACTCACTGCATTTGCACGTTGTATTTCTTGTTCTAAAATAAGATTTACAAATACCTTTGTTTCCATTTTACTGAACCCGAACATGTTCATGAACTTCGAACTGAACCCAAACTGAACCCAGACTTAGTTTAAAGGTTCAATACCGAACTCAGACCGAACTAGATTTTTAAAATTAAGTCTGGTTCAGGTTCAGTTCGAATTCAAACTGAACTCGAACACAACCTAATGTTCGGTTCGGTTTTTAGGAACACTAGGTATAATATAGTAATTGGTATTGTATACTATTATTGGTGTTGTATGCCATTGCCATTTCACTAAAAAAAATCAGGTGCTAATTAGCCAAAACTGAATAGCTTTTATGTTGCAAATCCCAGATAAAACTCACTATTATTTATTTTTTATATTAACAAAGCAATTTCATTTTTATTTATTTATTTTTTTATTAATAAAAAAAACTTTTTAGTATTTACATTGGTTTTGTTCGAAGTTAACAATGTTATTTAATGATTTAGAAAGGGCATAGAATTAATAAATGATTGAAGATATTATTATAGTGCAATATCATCTTTTGGTAGTATGTACATGACATTTTTAAATATTACAGTATTATTATGCATGCAAATTTTAATATTGGCTAAGGGCCATGTCATTAATCACCTGATTATTTTTTATTAAAGGCCTATCTCTCTCCCTTTTTCTTAATATATATAGTTAAGTTCTTAAATATAATTTCAACTTTTTTTACCACCTCCCTTCTCTAAAAAATCACCTGATTATTGTCACTCTCTTAACTTTATTTAAAAGTGCAAAAATTTGCGAATATTGTTGCTATAACAATATGGGCCGGTGCAAAAATGTAGATACACCAAAACTAAAGTCAATTTTGTCTATATATAAAAGTTTATCAATTTTAATTATTTATTTATAATTTTTTTATATCTAATAAAGAAAGCTCTAGGCTACTTTATGATATAATTTTTATTATCTTTTTATAGTTTATTTGTTGTGTTATAAATTTTTTTTAAAAACTTAATTTTTAAAAAAAAAAAGCAAGAAAAAAAGTTTTTTTTTAAAAAAAATTATTTTTGCCATCACTATACAACTTTATAAATTTATACTAAGCAAGTGCATTGCTATGTATATGCTAAATATATAGTTAAAATTTTAGCTTAATTGGATCAGTAGTTGTTAATATATAAAATAAAAACCAATTTACATCATAAGGTTGTACAGTAGTTGTACATATTACTTTATAATTTTAACTAATTTTCACTCTAGGTAATATCACCTATGTCGGGTGAAGATCGTTGTTTATATAATTACCCGGTAGGCTTCCGCATAGGCCGGTAGGACTGGGTACTAGTGGACCCATTTATGCAAAGGCCCCTTTGCCTAAGCCCTACCCTTACCCTAGGTCTCAATTTTAAATACCTGTGCCTGGCCCATTAGGATACAGGTACCCTTTGAACTACCCACGGGCCCCAACTATTATCGCCCAAAAATGTAACTATCTAGATTTTTAGAATTTTATATTTAAGTTATAGCAAATGTAGTTTATTCAGTATTTTATAAAAACTTGCGATTCTTTTAGTACAAATCGGATTATCGTAAAAATCTACTATAAAGAGCCTCTAATAGTATCGGGTTGATTAAAACAAAGATTCAAAGAAATCAAAATAAAATTTACAAGATTTTTGCTAATGCATCTATTGTCTTGAAATTAAAATCACTATCGAAATCAATAGTCATGTTCTTATAAAAATTCCAAATATTATTTCATTCAAATAAATTTTATTATAACATAAAAATCTTTAGATTTTTACGTTTATATAATCATTGCGGTCAAGAAACATTTAATGACATTTTCAAACTTATAACAAAGCCAATTTCTAACTGACCTATTATTACATTCAAATAACAAATTATATAAAATTTTAGAAACAAAATTAAAGTTCAAAATAATGAGATCATAATTACCAAAACTATATTAAGCATGACACATCATAATAAGAATCAGATTCAAATATTATTTATAATATCTTTCAGATTATATGGATCTAGTAATACTAATAAAAAGATAAAACGCTGATTTCTATTAAAATTTCAGCTTTATTCTAAAAAAATTTGCCCAAAATTTTTATAAAGATCAAAAAAGAAAACATTTATCTATAACTTTTATAAAGATCAAAAAAAAGCAAAATTTTACTTGAAATTTTTATAAAGATCAAAAAAAAAAAAAATTACCTGGAATTTTTTTTAAAAAAAAAATTTTAAAAAATCATAGCCAAAATAAAAACTATTCATTAATAAATTTATAAATCCCAGTTATACTTATCCGCTATACCTAACCAATTTCTTTGACACATTAGCGCGGTTATTGTATCCAGGTCTAATAAAGTACGATTATCATCAATAATACGACCTGCACAGCTAAACATCTGTTCTAATGCAATGCTTGTGGCAGGTATAGCTAGAAAGTCTTGAACTATTGCTAATAAATTGGAAAGCCGATCCTTATTATGTTTCCACCATCCAAGTATATTGATATTTTTTGAGCAATTGGTTTATTTAAATATTGTATTACTTTAGAAAGTGGATCATTTTTGCTAACCCAGGTTTGTTTTGCTGCATATTCGAAGAAATCATCAATATGATTTTCAAACATTGAAGTATTATTTTCAGTATTAACAATATTTTAATTATCATAATCACTAGTCGATAAGAAATAATATGTACAGAGATATAAATCTTCAAACCTAATTTTTATAAATAATTTTAAAATAAAAATAAGAAAATATTTATATAATATTGGTTGATAAGTATATATACTTTACTCGAATGTCTTGCATTTTTTCATCAAGATTATACGATAACAATTTTTCTTTTTCATGATAATAATATGAAATAAATTGCAATTTATAGCGGGATCAAGAATACATGCAGCCATATGTAAGAAGCTGTTATGTTTCCAATACTTGTTAAACTTTTCGATCATGGCTTGACTAATATCACGAATAAAGTTATCCGAATAAGATTTCATACCCAAAAGATGAGTATGAATATTCCAGACCGAGAAAAGGGTGCTATTGAGAGTTGGGTATGAAGTTGCTGATGCTTTCATTGTATCTATTTTTATTTTAAAAAATAAGTTAAGTTAGTTATTCGTTTACAAACATTCATTATAATGAACTTAAATATAATAAAACACATACAATCATAAAATGGTCTTAAAACATTACAAAGAGTAGCTGTTTTTTTATTCTTCATTATCAGGTACATTAGAAAATGTTTTATCTCTATCTTTCATTCTAATAATTATATTTACAACTCTTGCAACCAATTGTAATATCAGGAACGTAGAGTTCCAGTGAGTATCACAATCCAATAGTGGAATTATAGGCTTTATAGATTCTGATTCACAAATATCCAAAAATATCTGATGTTGCTTTGGTGATATGTGTATTGCTTTAATGCAGCTACGAATCTAACCAAATTTAATTAAATTTAATAATAATTGTTAGTATTTAATATTATTATAGTAATCTTATATTAAATAAAAAAAATTTGATATCAGTTTTTTTTAGTTAATCTATATAATTACCTTTCCAATAATTACACCAATTTGCTTTAGACTATCCTTTACGATGAGATTTAGAATGTGGGCAAGACAATGATTATGAAAGAGCTCTTTATTAATATCGATATATGAGTCTTGAAAAATAAGATTAGCCAGTTCACGAATTGCAACATCATTTGATGCAGCATTGTCAAGTATAATTGTTTGTAACTGTAATAATAGAGTACAATATTCTAATTAAACTTAAATGCCAGTATAAAACGTAAACTACTTTCTAATTACTTTAGTGATAATAAACTACTCATCTACTTCTGCTTTGATACAATTAGCAATGTTAATTCCAGTGTGTGGGATAAGATATTAATGGGAATGATAGTAAAAAATAGAGATAAGGTTCCATTCTTTGTTAAAAAAATGTGCAGTACTACCAAGTATCCGAGTTGCTAGAGTGATGTCCAAGCATCACATATGAGAGAAATTCTACCTTCATCATTCTAAAGAATTTCTTTAATTAATGTCTTTCTTTTACTATAAGCTTTCATGATATCTCGCTTTATTGTATCGGCACTTATGCTAAAATCAGGCAATAATCCATTAATGAGCTTGCGAAAACCTTGCCCTTCTACAAACTGAAAGCTTAACTCATCCAAAACTACCATGTCTGCTAAGTCTTTCTGGGTTGAATCTTTCGAATATGGCCTTTTTCTTGTTTGAATATCAAATCTTAATTGAGTTTGGCCATTTGGTAAATTTGGATCTGAACTGCCATTATTAAATAATGACCTTTGATATTTAATGCAAGAATCCAGATGATGCCGAAGATGTAATGTTCCACTTCTTTTTTTATGACTTAACACCTTATTACAGTAATTGCATTAGCTTCTTGTTCATTATGTACTTCAGAAAAACTATTTCATACATGAGATGTATACATTGTTAATGAGATTTGGCTGGAAGTTTTACTGTTAGCTTGGTTAATGGCATTGGTAGTTGTGCTATTGGTCGAGCTAGCATCAAAATCGGTAACAGATATAAAAGATGTTAAAGTAAAATCATTAGACAATAATATGTCATCAATATCATGGTCATCGATATTGTGATTTTCCAAAGAGTTATCTATATTGGTAGGTTCATTATAATTATCCATTAAATCATTCATATTAGCAGGCTTATTGTGACCATCCGTAGAGTTACTCATATTGACAGAAGCAGGATTGTTCGTCTTGATATTTGGTAAATATAAGTATTGTGAATTTTTACTTCTAGTGATATTTTAAAGCACACTAGTAAACTTCTATTCTGATATACCAAATTTTATAACAGCTTCACGCTTTCTTATTAATTGATAAGTATGTGTTAGTATATACTTTACTATATTGGTAGTTTAGTGCAATAGTATAAATTGGTACTTTAGTGCAATAGTGTATTGGTACTTTAGCATGTTGGTACTTTAGCGTGTTGGTATTTTAGTATGTTGGCACTTTAGTGCTTGGTACCTTAGTGCTTTGGTACTTTAGTGCTTGGCACTTTAATGCTTGGTACTTTAATACATAGTATGTTGGGCAACAGCAATTTTAGTACGTTAGACGTTGGTTATTGTTAGTAATTATTTGGGTTAAATTTTACCAATAAAAAAAATATTAATTAATTTTTACTTATATATATTCACTACTCAACGGATTATGATTGGTTGTTAGTCACGTGGAATGTCATAACAGGTACCCTTGGGCTAAAATAGTAGGGTAGAGGCATTATCCTAGCCCTACCCATCTTTGTAAAAGCCTAGTACTTGGAGCCCTTACCCTTACCCACGGGCTCAACAATCGATACTCTGGCACAGCCCTTGTGATACTACTCATGGGTACCTGTGGGTAGCCCGAGTTCATGCGGAAGCCTATCACCCGATTACACGATCAGATCTACTATAAGTATTTTTTTTTGGTATTTCTTTTCTTACCGTTCGCTTGTTCTTTTTTCTTTTTTTTTCTTTTTTTTTATTCGCTTTGTCTTGTACTAATACTATTTATTTATTTTTTCAGTAACAGTTTCGTCGTTGGTGTCGGTGTTTGACGCGTCTTTTATCGTTCATATTGGTGATTTTCATTGCCGGTGTCACTTCTTTCGCTTTTATTGTGATGTAGTTAATTTGGGGGCATCCATAAATAACGTTATGTACCCCCTCATAGTAGCGCTGGACCCCCCCTCTACTATATAAAAAAATTTTTCAAAATCCGTATGTTTATATATAAAATTTTACAAAAACTTGAATATATTATGATCCAGTGGTCCAATCTGGATGATTTTGGTACCATTCGATTCATCTCTATGAGATGAATCCAATGGTACCAAAATTATTTCATTTGGATTACTGAATCACGTTTTATTAATGAAATACTATTGATTTTATAGTAAGGGGAGTGACAAAAATCAGGTGATTTTTTAGGGGGAGGGGGTAAAAAAAAGTGAAATTATATATAAGGAACCTGACTATATATATATTAAAGAAGAGGGGGGTAGACCTCTAATAAAAAATAATCAGGTGATTAATGATACGGTCCTAATTTTATAAGAAACCATAATAACCAATAGTATTTCGTTAATAAAACGTGACTCAGTGATCCAAATCAAATGAAATTGGTACCATTCGAATCCTCTCCTCGAGACGATTCGAATGGTACCAAAATCATCCAATTTGGACCACTGGATCAAGTTTTAGACAAATTTTAATAAAAAAATTGTGTTATGTTGGGGGGACCCCCCTATATAGTGGAAAATCGTTATATTTTGGGGGACTCCCCCTCAAACATAACGTTATTTATGGATGCCCCCTTTCGGTGACTTCTTCCTTTGTCATTTGGTATCTTGTTTAGTACTTTTTTTTCGTCGTTGGTGGCAATTCTTTTCCTTTAGTGTCATTATTTGGCATTTTCTTCACTGTTTTGGTGCCGTCCTAGGACCCCGGACATGTAGTACAGAGGTCATATGTTACGCATTTCAGCAAAAACCCCCGAAATTTGAAAAGCAAAAAATCAGTTTTTGGCAATTATCTTGGCATCTAGTGGTCCAATTTGAAGGAACTTTTTTTTTAAAATAAAGTTCTTTGTGAGGCGCATCTAACAAAAAAAAGTTCATTCAATTCTGATTACTGGATCAAAAGTTATTTAAATAAATAGATTTTGTCGTTTTCAGCAAATTAGGTCAAAATTGGCCAAAATCCAGTTATGACCTATATGAGAGATGTCCGGGTCCTGCCATCCTGTTGTCCATTTCAGCAACTCTTTGTTGCTAGTGTCGTTATTTGGCGTTTCTTTTTGCTTTCAGATTCTACAATACTAACTCATTCATTTTTTGATGCATTACTGAATAGGTTCGTCGTTGATGCCGAGTTTTTGTTGTGCTATGTTTAATGTTTTGTTCGTTGTTTTGCTTGTCGTGTTGTGTGTTAGGTTTTTCGCATTGGTTTTGATTTTCATGAGGTAAATAACTTTAGGGTTAGAGTCAGGGTTAGAATCAAGTTGGGTAGATTGGCATTTAGGTTAAAGGAGCGGAGTGGAGACGACAGCCGTAGCGAGCGACTACAGGGTGAGCGAAGCGAACTCTGTAGGTATTGCTGAGCATAAGCAAAGTATCACAAACTGTAGCAAGTATAGAAATGTAGTATATATGATATATAATTGCATGTGGATTGGTGCATTTCATCTTAAATAAAAAATGTTTTGAGATAGTCATATTTAAAAAATAAAAATTATTTAAAAAATAAAAATTATTTAAAAAATAAAAATTATTTAAAAAATAAAAATTATTTAAAAAATAAAAATTATTTAATAAATAATAATATGATCAAAATGTTGATCGATATATTCGTCAATCACATGATAGTTGTGATCATTACACCGGGCTTCCAAACCTACTTCTGATCTGTCTCCTGACCCGATTTCTGAACTAGGTAATATCACCTAGAGTGAAAGTTAGCAACATTCTTACTTTATATAGTAATTTTATATATAGTAATAATTATTAATTTTAAAAATTTGTATTTTAATAACTACTAATTCAATTAAGCTAAAATTTTAACTATATATTTAGCATATATATAACAATACACTTGTACAATATAAACTTATAAAGTTATATATTTATAACATAAATAATATTTTTTAAAAGGACCATTTTTGCTTGTTTTTTTAAAAAAAATTAAAAATTAAAATAATTATTATACAATTAACTGTCTTAATAAAATTTATATTTAAATATTTCCCAGAACTTTTATAATAAATAAAGTTATTTAAATATTTATATTAATTATTAAAAAAAATTTTTTTATTATGAATAGATTGGTGTATCTGCATTTTTGCACCAGACCATATCTAAATATTTGTAAAGTCCATAAAGAAAAAGTCGAAGCACTTGGTGTTGTCTGAGTTATATTTATTTGTTAAAGTATTGCTGAAGTTACATCTTTTTTAATATTTTCTCTATTATTGGCACTAAGTTTTCATTTTTAACATTAGGGAACTCTTTCTGACGATCCTCTGGACCAAAATTTCCCATAAGCACTGACCTACAAAAATTTTGTAGTTAGTATTTTTATACATAACAAAAACTCTGTCTAGAAGCAACTTGGATACAGGACTTTAGATTGCATGCGAGAAGATTGAAATAGAGCTGAAAAAGATTTTTCCTTGTGGGTTTGGTTCTCCAGGTAGAAGACTTCGTTGCTATAGAAAACGTAGTAGGACTAAAACCCTGGAGTTTTTTGTCAAAAAATGTGGAAGTCTAGACAGAAACATACTTTTGGTTATCTATACTATTCTACAAACCGTAAAACTTACACTCTTTACAAGTTTTGGTCTCCTTGCCATCTCTCTTTGGTTTTTTCAAAATTTCGCCAAAAAGTGGGCAATTCAGTTTACCCCCTCCAAAAGATCGGCAGTGTTTACTCCTTCCAATTTGGGAATACGTCTACCTAATCGGAATCAGTCACGAGTGAATTTGAATCCTGCGAATAAACAAATGACACGTGAGATGTTTTGGTGGAAAATTCGAGATGAAATTTCTTTCTAGAACTTTCTATTATGCGTAGTTTAGTTTTCTTTCTTTTATATACATAATACTTTGGCAGAATTACGCTGCACAGTATTATAATTTTTAAACATTAGCAGTATTAGTATTAGTATTAGTATTAGTATTTGTTATCTCCTCTCTTTTTTCTCATTTTTTTAGATAGGATTAGTCAGTTCTGCCTTGTTTATAGGCTTTTTCTTTGTTTCTCTCATCTTATATCTTTTTCTTTTGTTGTTGTTTTTGGTTTCTTGTCTAGATTCGATGCTATTTCCCCCTTTTTTTTTTATGCCCCTTTTATTTCTTTTATATCTCATTTTTTCTTGAATGGTAGTATACAGATAATAGTACATGCTATTATTATCTGACCCCACTATTGATGCTAGGTGGGAGGGATTTAAAGAGAAATCCTATAAACTTGACGGCACTGACATTGAGACTCCATTCTCTCAGGAGTTTGGTGTGACGAGTTGTATTTGGGCACTCTTAGAAATAGCCGGATGATGTTAAAACTATATAATAGTGGATATATTAGTTCGTTTACAATTGTAAACTGCTTAGGATTAATAAACTAGTTAGGCTCTAGCAAGGCTGTCAAAGTTAAAAAAAAAAAAAAAAACAAAAAATTTTTATATTAGGGAATCTTTGGCAATTAAGTAACCATTACTTTGTAATGCTCTAAAGACTAAAGTTTTATCAACTTCGCTATGACCTTGATATCTTGAAATCTTTTTATTTTCATATCTGTTAAGATTTGAACCTCCAATAAGTGTTTCATCTATTTAAAATATATTTATTGAAGTATCGATATCTTAGTACAAATTTGTTGTTTGGTTCAATATCAATCAATTTTGTTAAATCAATAATTGTGACAGATCATAATAAAATCCAGATTAAAATAAAATGATAGTATAAAATCTCAAAAACTAAATTTTTTTGGGGTGTATTTTTTAGGGTTAAGGGTTTAGGGTTAGAGTTAATTTTAAAAAAATTATAATAAACAAGTATTAATAGATTTTAGAAGACTAGCAGGTTAAGTATAGAATGTAGATTTCATTTTAAATTATAATCTGTGACAATAATTGCATCTTTGAAATTTAAGAGCAGCTGTATCTTGTTTGATTTTTAACAAATTTTCTAAATATTCAAGTATATATATATTTATTGTATTAATGCACATATTAAATGCAGCAATCAAATTATTTTTTAATAATTCATCATCCATATCATTACTAGTACTATAGTAGTCGCTATTTTACAAAGAATTACAATATTAAATTACAAATTAAACAAAAATATACTTTATTCCTTACTTTGTAGAGGTTCGCAGGCAAATTTGTCTATATAATTACTATAAATATACCTCTGATCTAGTTTTTTAATCATTTAAGATATTTAAATAAAATTTGGTATTATAATATTTAAGAACAAGAATTATATTTTTGAATTATTTAAACTTATATTATATAAGACAAAAAGTTTATGTTGCTTATAAGCTGAAAATATTAAATTTTAAAGAAATTTTTTAACCAAAAAAATATTTTACAATATCTTGGCGAATTCTTTAAATATTGGTTTTAAAAATATAGTTTCTTATACAATTTTGTAGTTTATATAAAGGATGACAACTTATTATTTGACTTTAAATGATTTACTTGTAAAAATTAGGACTTGTATTAGAAGTAAAAATTTTTTTTATAGACGGGAACATATAAAATTTGAGAAAACCTAAAGAAAAATTCTATTGTAAAAGTTCCAAAACAAAAACTTTAAACTTTTATTACACAAAGTTTTTTAATAATTTTAAAAAAATTTTATAATAAAGTTGATAAAACAGAACTAATATTATAATTTTTACTTAGAAAGTATATAGCTAAAATTAATATTTAAGGTTTTATTTAAAAAATTTAAAATTTTAAAATTTTCGCAGTCAAATATGCCTGTATAACAAATTAAGGGATAACTTTTCAGTACTACTTACAAATTTCAATTTTTTGCTACCAATATTTACTTCTATAGATTCATTTTGTGATCTCAGTTCAAACAAAAATATAAAATAGCTTTTAAATTTCGAAATGTAATGCTTTAATCTATATACCGTAATTTGTATATTATAAAACGGAAAAACTAAAAAGCTTGTCAATAACTATTTAGGTTTATACCATTTTTAGTATAGAATAGAGTTATTTAAAATTTAAACAACACCAAATGGTATTGCCAGTAGAAAACCACGGTCCATAAGGATTACCTTCTCTGAAAAGCAAAATAAATTGCTGTAAAAACTTGATAATTTTTGTTTGACCCGGGTCAAAAGTTCTACTTATATAATTATTTATATAGTATACAGCATTTATACAGCATTTATATGGCATATGGCATTTATAAAATTTACAGCATTTATACAGCATGTGGTACTTCTACTTATATAGCAAAATGTGCCATATTCTATTGTAGTTGTGCTAAGAGTAGCAACCCCTCAAAATTTTAAATGTTTGTAGCTTTAGTTATAGCTAATTTGACGATTTTCTTACCCACTATAAGAAAATCGTAAATTTACATAAAAATTTTACATAAATTTATGATTTTCTTACCCACTATAAGAAATCATAAATTTATATAAAAATTTTATGTAAATTTATGATTTTCTTACGCACTATAAGAAAATTATAAATTTACGTAAAAATTTTATATAAATTTATGATTTTCTTATACACCATAAAATTTATATAGTTTTACATTAAATTTTACGTAAATTTTGATTTTTTTATATACCATAAAAACTTATAAAAGTTTATATATATTTATTTTTGCTGATGTATCAATGATCACATATCTAATTACCTCATACTTTTGTTTGATCAATTATGACCATAATCAGGCCTGTCATATGTTTGATCAGGTGACAAAAGATTCAAGACAAAAGCTATCTGATTATAACAAATTATAATTCTTTGTTTTGTATATAATTAAACAAGTAATTTCTATGTATTACTTGTATTTATAACTCTAAACCTATAAACCAATAATTTATCGTAATATCTAGTATGACTATCAGATTTTGAATAAACTAATTCTTTATATTTATTATAATTTACAACCATTACATATATTACAACCATTTTAACAATTGCAGCTATTACACCAATTACAACGAGCTAAAAAATTACAGCTTTTTAAACAATTATAGCAAAAAATTATAACGCTAAAATAAAAGGTTGCAACCTTTAAAACCTATTACGGCAGGCAACTCTAGCTGGTACTATCTAAAGCCAAAAAAATTTTATATATAGGTGCCAATTTTTTGCTGCAGTGTAACATAATTGACCAATAAAAATGCAGAAAATTTAATATAAATTTAAATTTTATTAATAAATTTTAAAATTTTGGTAATAAATTTAAATTTGTTATGATTTTTATATATAAATACCAAATTTTTAAACTATATAGATGATAAATTTAAATTGATATAAGCTTCTTAAAATAAAAGATACAAAAAAATTTTTTTGTATATTTGATTTTAATCAAAAAGCTACTAAATATGCAAAAACTTTTTTTTAGTTTATTTTATTTTAAAAAAATTATAAAAGTTTAAAAATTTTATAGTTAAAAGTTGATGACTTTTCGTGTAGCAACCAGTGTTTAAAATTCAATGTTCTCATGGTTCTCAATGAACATTTGAGTTTTTTTAAGAACATTAATAATTAGAAAAGGTTCTCTTATTTGAGAACATCTTATTCTTTTGAAATGTTCTTAAAGAGAACATTTATAAAATTTTTATGTTCTAGATTTATTAATAAGAACAATAAATAATATAAATTGTTCAATTTGATAATGTGATTTGATTATGACAAATATGTATTTGTACATATAATGTACATATATATGTACATAAGTTGTACATATGGGCCCTCAAAAGTAGAAACCAGACAATTTGGCAGATCACAGGTTTTGAGAAAATAGGCAAAAACTATTTTGTTACACAAAATCAAAACAATCTAAAAATAGTATATTCATGATTAACAAACCTGTTTAAACAGGATTACTAGATCTGTAGACCTGTAGATTGCTTTAAAATCTCAGTAAATCTATTTTTAGATTATAATGTCAAAAACTTTTAACCGTTGTATCACAAAAATTTATTAAGTGATCAGACTTTCATTATTAAGTAAAAAAGTTTGAGCTTTAAATTTTACACCTGATCAATCAAATAGGTTAATTTTCAAAAAATTGTCAAATTGTCTGGTTTCTACTTTTGAGGGCCCATATATGCTATGTATAGCACATATGTTTAAAATTGTACAATATGGATAACAAATAAATATTTAAGAAAATAGCCTTTAAAGATTTTTAAAATAAAATATTTATTAATCATGCAGCATGTTTTTATATGGAGAGCATCATTATTGTATAGACTTATATATAGATAATTTGTGTCAAATGACATGCTGATACTAAGCAAGTAAAAAGATAAAAGTATTTGTTAGTATGAAATAAACATTAACCAATATAGCATTAGTAAAATATTATAAAAAGTCTTGT
Organism: Gigaspora rosea; assembly: GCA_003550325.1. Lineage (NCBI taxonomy): Eukaryota > Fungi > Glomeromycota > Glomeromycetes > Diversisporales > Gigasporaceae > Gigaspora > Gigaspora rosea. The sequence goes on from QKWP01000832.1 coordinate 101,773, forward strand.
TTTATTATAAGCAAATATAAAAGTTTTAACAAAATTATTTGAAATTGAATCATAAAATATATTGTATTATGTTAAAAAAAATATGAAAAATCATATCAGATATGCAAACTTTAAAAAATTATTAATAGATAAGCATGAACTTAGTATGTAAATTGTAAATAGAATATGAACATTCTTTAAAAATTAATGTTCAATATATTTAATATATAATGAACACTAAAAAATTTTTGAGAACAATAAAAATTTAAATTATGCTCTTTTGAGAACATAACTTTAGATTTGAATTTTAAACACTGGTAGCAACTATAATATTAAAGAAGATCAATTGAATATTTTATATTGAGTAGCTAAGGAAACTCATACAAAATTATTTGCCAACAGGCACATTTAGATCTACATCAGTTAGCCAAATATGTTCCAATTGAGAAAAATCGTTCCGGTGGAATTTCTCAGAATCTGGACGCCCAGTGGGGTTACGGTCTTCCAATGGCTACACTGGACCCCAGATTTATTTTCACGCGTTTGTACTAACTTTGTGTGATTGGTGAATGAGGTGTGACCCAGTGTTGTACATTTTGATTGTCCTGAGCATTTTTGGGGGACATCTCATTAGTTTCTCAATTTTTAGCTTGAAAAACTATATCGAAACAATAATAAAATCAAATTTTAACCGTTTCTGAAAGAAGGTTGTCTTATTAAAATTTTGACATTTTTTAAAGTCTAATTTTGGCTCCAAACCTGTCCAAGCTTTGTCCCAATCGTCTCGTGTATCATACTGATGTACCTTTCTAGTCATGTGTGTTTGGTGCACGGATCACAATTTTATTGACTAGATATTACGTTAGATATACATGAATAGAAGTAATAGGCACTGATCAATAGTAATTGTGTCAGGAGTCGTCATAACATGCTAATTAGATTAAAATTGATAACATGTTTATCAGCCGGTGATTTCCCGTTTGTTCGATCTACCGAAATTGGGTACATAATAACGTTCGGATCTGGTAATTAGTGTTAATTTTATGACAGTCTGAGTAAATGAATTGACTCGGTAACCTTGAAGTATGTGTTTTACGATTTTACGAATTGGCTAGAGGATAGTCTTTAGATAATTTTTTTTTTTTTTTAAAAAAAAAAAAGAAAAACTTAGATTTGTGGTTCATTTCGTTTGTATGTATCTGTGAGCGTTTTTTTTTTTTTTTTTTGTGATCTAAGAATACAGCAATAATTATCATTACATTAAGCCGTTGTTACAGGTAAACTTGATCAAACAAAGCTGCACAAAATCGCAGCCATCTTTGATAATGTCCCTGTGTTCTTGGGATTTTTGCATTCTCGTTGAACGTATGAGCTAATCATGATCATATCAATAAAATAGACTCAAATAATAAGTCCCATGACTACCGCAACGCAAGACTCGGCCAAATCATATTACGCATCTGAAGAGACACAAGGAATTATCTAATCGTCACCTTACGGGATAGAACCTGTTTATATATTGAGTCTTCCTATCACGCCATCTCAAAGATAATATGGCCGATATATTAAATTGATTATTGTTAAGTCAAATGATTAAGATGCATGAATTCATATGAATGTAAAAACAACGTGTTATGTCATGGGATCAGGCTTTTTTTTTTTTTAGAAGCTGGTAAACAACTTGGCCGTGCTCACGTTAATAGATTATAATGTTCTAGACATCATCAAAGGAGCAGCCAGTTTACCTAATACATATATATTAATAATAAAGATATTAAAAATATATATACCTAAGCGTAGATCGAAACGATTTTATTTGTGCACCATAATAAAATTTACCTTTTCCTTCGTATGCATGTACGCACATACGTGCATTACATACAATACGTACGTATCTTATGCTTATTATTAAACTATTAGTGACCCTCGCAGGTCGACGATTGGAGTCGGAAGATTTAAAGGTTCTTAGTATATTTTTTTGAATGCATGTGGAATGCTTTTAAATGAATACGCGTTCCAATCATCTGAATTATCTCACTTTTGTAATACTTTGAATAAATCTGACTGGTTCAAAACTTTGAAATTTAATACGTACGTACACAGCTTCTTTGTAACACGTTACATAATAACGCGTTACCGATCAATATAAGGTTATTAAGAACTGTAAGGATCTTAGCACAAAGAGAATACAGAAGATGATTGACGTCAAATGTATTTGTTTCACGAAAGCGCGGTTGAAAAGACCAGGTTTGAAGAATTGATAATTTTATTCTGAAATTTTTTTTTTTTTTTGATTTCCCCTTTTTAGAAAACAAAATCCTCTGCAATCAATAAAGTTACGAATCTTTATATTTTTTTTTTTTAAATTTCATTTAAATACTAACAAACGGTGGTTATATTAGTTGATATACTGTTTGATAAAAATTTCAAGATATAGCTACGATCAATCAGATATTTTTAAACACCCATATACAAAAAAAAACATGAGTGAAAAAGGAACTGCGATCACTTCTAATGTAAACCTTGAAAAAAAAGCTGCAAATGAACCTTTACTTTCACAAGATTTATTTGATTCAGTATTTGGAAACTTTGGAGATACTACAACTATTGGTAATATGGATTTAAGTCTTAAAAAGAAAGCCGAATCAGTAAAGAGTATAAAAAAAGGTAAAAAAAAAGATGAGAAACCTACATACTAATATGAAATTATCAATTTTAATATAATTTTGATTTTTTTTTTTTTTTTTAAGATGAAAAACCAACACTGGACTTCAGACAATCATCGTCATCTTTTATGTATTCTTCGCAAGGTAACTGTTTTTTTTTTTTAAAAAAACCCGATTATTAATAAAATAATATTGATTGATACAAACGTGTATTTTTTTTTCAAAGATGAAAAATCCAGTAGTGTTGACTTTAAAGAACAAATTAATTTCGAATCAAATGATACTTCCGATCAAATTCCAATAGCTTTTTCTTCCATTTCGCTGAATCTTGATATTGGTGGTAAGAAACCTATTTGCTTATGATTAATTTTGAATGAATAAATCTCAACGTAAATGTTAAATAAAAAATTTGTTAATACACTGATACAGATTTTGCAAAAGAAAAATCGTATCAAAAAAATCAAGAAAAGAAAGAAACAAAGACTGAAAGAAGAGCATATAAAAAAGATAAATCGAGTGATTCAGTAAAATCAGATTGTGGGTGTTTAATAATGTGAATTTTTTTTGTTTGTTTTATACAATTTCATGCTATTCTGTCTTTTTGAGGATTAATTAATTTAATTATATATTTATTTATTTGAGTTAAAAATGTAAAAAAATTTATATATACATATATCACATTTCTTTAAATATATACTATATTTAAATAATAATAGATAATATCATAGATTATATCGTTTTATTATGTCAGGTTTGTTTGTTTTCCTCTAATATCATTAACTAAACTATTAAATTAAAAAATAATAAGACCAACTCACATTATTTATTAACGTTTTAAACTTGCTAAGATTTTATTTATTGTCTCCAATTTATCGCGAAAGATTCGAAATGCTATACCAAAAAAAAAAAAAATTTTACCTTTGAAACGATATTAAGGTTCATAACAAGAAAATAATCAAGCATTAATATTTGAGACACATTGAAATGTACCAACATCTATTTAATTCTGTAATATCTTTAATATCATTACTTCGCCTCGTTTCATTCATTTATAAAAAGAATTACAATATATTATTTTCATCGGCACGAAAATCTTAACTTTAGCATGAGATAAAAATAAATAATTTCCTAGTGAAATCACATATATGAGAATACATATTTAGGAAAACTTATTGAATTAATAAAGCTATTATTTATTTCAATTTACTACAAAAAATGTGAATATATATATCACAAACAACGAATATTCGCTAATACTGAAATCATTGAAAAATCTCGAGATAATCACTCGTTACAGTTAATACTTTTTTAAAATGAACAGATTGCTAATGTTGACGTTCAGTGTATATGTTCGTACGTGACTACATGTATTTTAAATCATGAAAATTTAATATGAAAAAAAAACCATAAACATCCAGAAAACAAGAACCTAGAATGGGGAGGCCAGATAAGGTAAAGTTTATCCGTCTCTTCTGCATTCATGTGCATGTTTATTTCAAATGCCAAACACTACAATGTAACGTTTTTCTATAATAGTCAATTGACTCGATTATAATTATAATAATGATCGATCATTGATCGAGTTAATGGATTAAAAATAGATCGATCATATTGGTCGATTAAGTAATTATGTTTTTTGATTGATCAAGAAAAAATCAATAACACGATTTGAAATATTATTTATTTTAAAGGTAGAGTTAAATTAGTTTTGCTATCTAATCTGAACTAAAAAAGATATAGTTAATAGTGTTCTGTTCTATTTATATTCGACCAATAATCGATCCAATAATTGATCGATCATTAATATATTTATGTACTCGAGCCTATAAATTTCGATTATACTCGATCAAGAGCGTATAATCCTCGATCAAGTAAAAATTTTTTCAATCAATAATCAATTAATAATTTTTTTTCGATCCCATTGATTATTCTATAAATATTTCTCTCTTGTGTTACAAATTAATTAACCCAAAAATCAGGAGCTATAACGATAATATGTGTAATTAGTGATTGGCTAGGCTCGGTTAACATACAAAGCCGAGCCGATCATACAGCAAACCCGTTTATAACTAAGATATAAATTATCGGTTTACAGACCTGGGATTTCTTACATACATAATGATCATAGAAAATGTCATTTGGAGAAATTTTATATAAAGAATGTAATAATTTGTACTATCAATTTTGGGCGAGATTTTGAGGTGGGGTTTGAGATTTGGACGGATGGTTAGGGATTTTACGTAATTACGTAATTTTATGTAATTTTGCGTAACTTAGTAAGTTTACGTAATTTGTGGTCTTGGTAAAATAATTTGTAAATTGTAATTTTGAACGCATGATATTAGTTTCTGAGATCAAATTTTCGGGATAATATTTAAAAATGATACAAGAATGATGACGACTTTCTTAAAGCTGTTATTTTATATATAACGTGATGAAACTGATTATTAGCTTGCTTGGCTATGGATTTACTAATAAAGTATCAGCTTCAAAAATAACTTGGCTAAAATCTTAAAGCTGAACATAAAGCTGTAAGCCATAACTATTAGCCAATAGTAAGTAGATTATCTAGTATTATAGCTTAAATTATACTTGCTTTTTAAAAACTATTTTATAAAAAAAAAAAAAACAAAGCAAATATAGTAATTAGTTAAAAATTTTTTAACTAAGCATATATGGCTAATCATATCTGCTGATTTGATTTTTTGGGCCTTTTTTTGATAAACTGTTACATGAAAATTTGCTTCTAAAGTGATGTTGAAAATCTAACAAATAAAACACTTGTTACAACTAACAAAAAAAGCTTTTTTGATATCTAGACAAGATAAAAAAACCTAATAAAACTCAACAAAAGAGCTATGCTTAGAAGTATTTTTATCATTTGATGAAATACTTGAGTATTTTAGAATAGATTGGGCATTGTTTAATTGGTTGGTAACTATCAAGGGTAAATTTGAAAGCTAATTTTCAAAAAATAGTCTTTTTAATCTACTTTTGACTTATAATTAAGAGTAGAGTGTAATAACGTTGTTACTATTGGTTGAGAGATATTAGACATGCTGGTTAAAGCAACTAGGATAGTAAACAATAAATATAGAATAATGGCAAAAAAAGTCAAATTGAGAATTCTAAAGGAATTAGGATGCTTTGGTGTAAAAGAAATTGAATCGAGTATAAAGTGATTAAAAAGAAAGGAATTGATGTATATTTAAAACTAAAAGTGCCTGTTAATATCAATCAATAATCAGTGTAAAAAGTCAAATGGGGATGAGTCAGTAGAAAAGGAACAAATCATTTTTAGTAAAAGTTTTTTAATTTTTAAATTAAAATATTTTAACAACTATTTAATCAAATTTGCTAAAAATTTTTTATTTAAATCTTGAAATTATATAGAATTAAAATAAAAAAAATTTATTAAATTTATTAAAATAGTTGTTAAGATATTTAAACCTAAAGTTAAAAAAATTTTACTTAGAAAAAATTTGTCCCTTTTCTACTAACTCACCCCCAAATAATGGAGCAATTAGATAATTCTAATTATAGTCTTAGTGTATTATTTAGTGTATTAAAACAATTAGGTAACAGTATCTTAAAACAATAAACTAATCAATAAACAAACAATAAAAAAAATAAAATAAACAGCAAAGTAATACTAACAAGCAGTATTGAGAATTCAATAATAAAATAAAATGTATATAAATTGCCTTTAGCTTTAAAATACCTACTAACTTATATAGAGTCTAAGTTTTTATTAAACAAATAATCAAATCAATGTTTAAAGTCTTTTATTAAAGGTAGAATTTAGCTTTTAAATATATGTTTTCAACTATATAAATACTATACTCTAGGGCAACTCTTATTTGTATTCAACTTATTTTTAGAATTATTCGATTCTTTTCAAACATGCTTTTGTCTTATTTAAGAGTTTCGTTTGTGAAAAAAAATTTTGAAACATATTAGCAGATTTCTAAAAATATTTAAATGCCTTGGGCATCCAAAATAGGCTAAATAGTTTAATATTGTCATAAGACACATACTAAAAACTTCTTAATTAAATGCATTGGTATAAATAGAGGCTAGGATTGTAGTAGTCAATTCATCTTCTGATCAATTATCATATTTATAAAAGATTTCAATCCAATCTTTAGTATAATGTTCTAATATAGAAATAAAAAATAATGTATATATATATAACAAAATAGGAAATAAAAAATATGTATATAAATAATAATAAAGAAATAGTAAAAAAATTTATAATCATCAATTAAAATCAATGATCAGAGTATATAGTTTAAGAGTTCAGGATGATTAATGTAATTTAATTATAGGTGTTCTGATATCAATATATAAGACTTTTAAGACTAGAGTAAAAGAAAAAATTTTAATTTTCTGAGGGTAACAACATTATTTGAATTTGAGGAACCCTACTACACACAGTATCTCAAATCAATAATCCTGTTATACAATAAATTTACACCTTTCACTATTAGGTATATCCTTTTATATAAGTGATTTCAAATGAAAATATGACTTCAATCATATAAGATTTATATAATCGAGGTTCTATTCCTTATTATTTATATAGCATTGCCTCTTTATACAATACTTTAAGATACTATATATAGCACTATACAATGAAAAATTTTTGCATCTACTGTATTAAACAACAATGCAAATAAATAAATCTGATAAAATATAATATAATAATAAATGTTTATGAAAGTTATCAGTTAACAAGTAATTTTTATATTACTTACAATATCAGCATGAATGTCCCACAACTATAACTTGAATATCATATTTTCAGCTTAAGTATGAATTTGACTAAGTTTCAAATCATAGTTATATTGATCTTACAAATTGATTGTAAATTTTACCTGCTAAAAAACTTTACCTGAGAAAACTAGACTTCAGGTTTAAGTTATATCTTAATGACTTGGTCCCAAAAAACTGTTCTTTGAGAAAATGAATTGTATTAAGATTATTATATGTATATACATATTTTTGATTAGATTTTTTCAGATTTAAGCTTATTAAGTTATAAACTTGAAAACCCGAAGTCTAATTTTATTTGCAGTACTCATAATAGTAAAAATTATCATACTAATTTGAAAACTATTAAAAAACTTAGTATTACTGTATTAATATCTAGATCATGTTAAAAAAAAAATCTAGAATAATTATATTGGTGATCAGTACTAAATAAGATGCGATCGATAATAACCAAATTTGGTCTATACTTAAGGAAGTAACTATGGCTATGACGTATATGCCATACTAATGAAATCACTATAATGCTAATTTTTTTGGGGCCTTTTATTATTTTAAAAATGTGTTTTCTAAGGAAGCACCATTAGTGCTGCTACAAATACTTTGTACAATATATAAAAATATACTTATTTTTAGAGAAATATAATTTATTATAGTATTAAAAATAAGAAATAATTTATATATTGCATATGTGTTATTGTCATACCTGCTATAGATTATAAAATCAGGTATAACATAAAATCAAAACAATTAAAATAACCTGTTTTTTTCATTGGTTAGAGTTAGAGTGGGGTATAAATTGTGTACATAGGTGAAAAAAGAGTTTATAATAAAATTTTGCAAGAATTTTTTTTGTTTAAATTCTAAGAATAGTTTCATATACTCAATTTTAAGTTATAGATGATATTTGACAAAATGAATATTTGTTTTGAATTTGTTGATCATATAATATTACATTTGATCTTGAAATTTGATTGAGAGAGTAACATATAAGGCAGGACACTGAAGAACTCTGATACAACAGTAATACAACTCAGATGTTTCTAAAAAAGGAAATTTTGTATAGAAATTCATCAAACATTGCATTTTTATATAGTAAATTTTCAAATTTTACTCTATTTTATACATCTATTTGGCTAAAATACTGCCAAAATTATACAAACTCAGATCTAAGTTGTATCAGAGTTCTTCGGGGTCCTTATAAGGCGCATCATATAAGGCAATAAATAAATTTACTCTAAAAATAATTATAATAAAATTTAAGGAACTTGCTAAATATCGCAGTCTGCTATATTACACATCGGCAAATTTTATATATAGATATATATCGATTACTAACTGGTAAGATATATATCGATTATCAACACCCTGTCGATTTCTATCGATAGTGATAGTAATCGATATATATCCGGTTAATCGATTACTATCGATAGTGATATCAATTAATAATTATTATATTCGCATAATCATGCTTTTTGAACATTTTACAGGTTTTCGCAAGTTTTCGCAATTTAATTATAAATTTTTTTTATTTATTATTATTATATAATATTTTAATTTATTAA
>QKWP01000832.1:112162-130605 GCA_003550325.1 Gigaspora rosea
TTTTTTTACCCGGTGATCTGGGATGAAATTTTTGTAACGTGGTCAAAACACTGTGTAATTGTTAAAGATCTGTTAATCGTTATATATCGTTGTGATCAAAACACTGTGTAATCGTTAAAGATCTGTTAATCATTATATATTGTTTTAAATAATTCCGATTATAATCGATTTGTAGATATATAACGATTTAATATAGAAAATGATATATATCAATTTGGATATATATCGATTTTTAACTGGTTAATCGATATATATCATTAATTTTTAATCGATATAAAACGATTAACTGTTATATATCAATCAATATCTATATATAAAATTTCCTGATGCAGGTCATGTGATTTTATATTAAATTGAATAAAAACATGCGAATTCACACCAACGGCATCAAATTTACTACACATAACAATTAGCTAATAAAAAACCATAATTTGGTATAACATAATTTGATCAAAACAAACTAGGTCTTCCTTGAACGATTTTATATAACAACTAATACCAAACAATAGCAATATGGGCTGATCTCAGCCCATTAGCTGGACGGGGGCAGGTCGACCCTTGATTTATATCTCTGCAAGTCAGCCCAGCCGGGATATAGTTAAATCTTTTTCTCTAATAGAATTTCATTGTATAACTTATAATTATATAGAACATTCTCAAGTTAGAGCTTGCAGTTGATAATCTTCTATCTGATCAAAATCAAATAGTTGACTTTCTAGTCGATATTTATAAATTCACCTAGTTAAATAAGGTTCTGATTGCATGTTTTTTTCACTGATTAATAGCACTAATTATCTATGATAAGTTAGTAAACTATCGTCATACATTATTACTTTTATTTCCAGCTATAAGAAAATAATCTGGTAGATCACCAGCTATAAGAGGACCCATTGGCACCTTATAACCACTTCTTATTTACATGCACTCTTCCTACTATAGTACTATTTCAGTATTTGTAATTTATATATATGCATGCTTATGATATATTGATCATTATATTGACTAGCTAAAGTCAATTCTTTGAAATCAACTACTATTATTACAGCATTATCTCAAGTACTCTATAGCGTAATTTGTTAGTATAGAAATATTGCACAAATATGATGTAATTCTAACTATTTTCATATTGTGAAGATCAAATATAGGACTAATTTGCATTCTTGTTTGACTGAAAATATGATCAGCCCGGTTGACCGGGTCGATTAATTTTGGCAGCCAGGTCAGCTCAAGAATTTGGTATTGGCCCGTATCAATAATTGTGACAGATTATAATGAAATCCAGATTAAAATGAAATGATAGTATAAAATCTCGAAAACTAAATTTTTTTGGGGTACATTTTTTAGGGTTAGGAGTTTAGGGTTAGGGTTAGTTTTAAAAAAAATTATAATAAACAAGTATTAATGGGTTTTAGAAGGCTAGCAGGTTAAGTATAGAATGTAGTTTTCATTTTAAATTATGATCTGCGACAATAATTAAGTACTCACACTAACCCTAACCTAATACTTAAAATCCAAGCACTCACACTAATCCTAACCTAATACTTCACGTAAAAGTTAATGAGTTACCATAATTCTGGGTCGGGATACATCAAAGCACATCAGAATTATGATCGGCTGGATCGAAATTGATCAATTTTGCCCCAAGATCATAAAAAAATTTTACTAATAAAAATCATATCCATTCATTATGTAAAATAATGCCTAGCTAATAATTTTGCTATAGAATTTGCTAACAGCTAGGACTAAATACTAAACTAGATTTGATGCACATGACCCGAAATTTTGGTGACCCTTCTGTATAAAAAAAAAAAAAAAAATCAGAGTTCAAAATCTCTTAAGCCACATTTGATCCGTAAGCAACTATAAATCATAAATATATATTCCCAAAATTGTGTGAAAAAACTTAAAAAAAAAAAGCTATTTTACACTATTTATTCAACGCTTCCACTTTTTTTGCCTTTAACACTATTTTATTCAATGGTTCCACTTTTTTCACTATTTTCATGATTTTTCGACGTTCTATGATTTTATTTGACATTTCTACGATTTTATTCAAACTTCACTTTATAAAAAAAAACTGATATGTCTATTTTCAATTTGCTTGTTCTATTTATAAGCAAGGGATACTTACCCGCATTTTCATATAACAAAAGCTTTATTTAAAGTGAATCTTTAATAGTAATAATAAACTGTCACGGTCAGAATCGGTTCTTGAGAAAAAATGGCTCTTGGAGTATGTTGTGCGGGGAATGACGATTAACGAGTAAAGAGAGTAAATGAATTAGTAACAATAAAAAAATATATATGAAATATGCCACGAAAATAAAATAAAGAAGAATCCATACCATTTTCGAAAACAGAGGTAGCCCTTGGTCACGTGTGGCACTGATTTGATCGAATTAATAACCCAGGTTAGATCGGGAAATTAAGTTCAATATTTAGATCAAAATTAAGATCAATTAAGCCGTATAAATTATATAAAGAGTTAATTAGATTAATAATCAATTAACGAATAAAAAAGAAAAATTATATTATAACTGATTTGAATCAAATCAGTAGTATATAAGGAATAAAGAATTGAAAAAGCGAATTTTTAGATCTCTCTCTCTCTTTGAACAAAAAAAAATAAAATAAATAAATACAATAACCCTCTCACAAATAATTTATAACCAACAAAAGCCGAACTCAGATTTTGCTAAAAAAAAAAAACAAAAGTGTATTTGAAAATACCTTTGTATTGAGATGTTAGTATAGTGCATGTATAAAATATATTCATAATATCTTTGTATTGAGACATCGATATACCACAGTTTTCATGTATATGGCTTTGTACACGTGGTCAGTTACGGCCACGACATAAATTTATAGTTACTTGCTTGTAACACTAAACAAGAATGCTTAACTATAATCCTGAGTTAATAAAATATTGCACAGCTAGGCCATCATTAATAAACAAAAATGCCTACCACTATATACTATATCCATAGTTTAATGCTAATTTCAACCAAGTATAGAAGAACCATGCTACATATCTAGTTGAAAAATATCTAGCATCTTGAGAGTTGACACTAAAAAAAATTACAGAACATTAGAATAAAAATACAGTTTTAGCAGTAAGAGCCAACAGTTCATATTCAAGTTTTTAAATCACGTAACTGGCATCCAATTGGGTGTTTAAAAATTCAGTACGTTGCTAAGTTATAGTTGCAATTTAGAACTAGTATGACTTTTACCAAAAGCTAAAAAAAACCATCAGATTTTTCTATATGAATAATGTCGGTTTTTTATAAGTTATAATCAATTATTTTCAGATTTTGTCAGTAAAGAAATTTTTTAATCATAAGACTTTTTAGGGTCAAAAATTGAAAGATTTACATATTATATACAAATATTGTTGCATAATTAGTTATAGCAAAAATTTTTACAATAGTAATTCACTATATAGCACAATTATTAATAGCAAAGATACTAGTTTATATAGCAATTTTCAACAGTCATGTTTATTGGTAAAAATGGATTATGAACCATTAAAAATCTTTGGATCTTATACAATAATTTTTATTTAAAATGGTCTTTAGGAAATTGACACGTAGAAGAATAGTGTCCGGTTCCATAACAATTGCTACAGTAACAAGTACCTGTTCTTCATGTAGAATTTTCTCCACCTACTTTATTTCATTTTTTTGATCTTTCTTCAAACACTTCTTTATCTTCAGTATCTGTTTCAATTATTTGTCTCGATTTATCTGATTTATCTCCCTGTGAACTTAAACTTCGCTTTGTATTCAAATTTGTCTTTCATTTAAATTTTCTGTATTCAGATCTTGAACACTTGGCGTAGATTTCAGAATCTTTGGATGTTCTTTATGCTTCAATTTTTTTAGATTTTCAATTCGAGTAACTTCAATCATCATCCGATTTTTAACATCAACATTAGTATAATTTTCAATAAATTTTCTCTATCAATTCTGCAAATTCATTAACTAATCCATTATCAAAAGCAAATTTTAGCCCACTTTTAGCTACACTAAAACATATGCATATTCTTTTTTTTGTGTAATACTAGTATGAATACTAGCTTGATATACATTGGGACCACGAATAGAAATCAACTGATTCATTTGTTCATTTGAATCGATTTCTTCAATAGCCGTGCCTTCAATCATAGAATAGTCTGATGCTTGCATTGAATCGGTGTACCAACGTTTAGATATAAGTTTAACATCAAACTTTGCATTGCAAGATATTTTAAAAATACTAAAGAAATGTCTACAATAAAACCCATTAGAAATAATATATAGACAGGTACAAAGATGCATATTGTCTCTTAAAAGAATAACATAATGAGGATAGCTATGACTATAGTGATTAAATAAAGAAACTTTTCAAGTTTCAAAAATATTTTCACAGTTGACCATATTCATAAGATTTTCAAGCAAAGCTTGTAACGCATTATATTCATCCACAAGATATCCATTTGTATATTCGTGTGTAGCAGGAAGCTAAAAAAAATATATTAGTTCAATTAAGAACACTCTTGCTAATAATAAATTTATAAAGCCATACCAAAGTTAATTCAAATGAACATGCGCGATATAGGATACATTGTGATATTTGAATGCTTTGAACTAAGGCGGATTCTAATGTTAAATATTTTTTTATTTCATTTTGAACTGGTTCAAAAAACACACTGGAAGTTCTTGGGTTGGCAATGCATTTTATACTCTGAAAGTCATTGGCGTTGTACTTCATGTTCAAGTTTCGTTTTAATTGCTTGGCCTAAATTAAGCAATGTTGTTTTTGCACCGACCTCAGTTTTAATAAGCCCATTTGTACCTTCTACCTATTGTGTGCTTTGCATTCCAGCACAAAAAGTTGTAAACATATAAATTTTGGCTCATAACTGTCAGATTTCCAAAATTGTTCTAAATAACTTTTGCCTGCAGAATACTTATTCAACAATTCTTTTCAGAGATACTTCAATTCTGCTTCGCTACGACTATTACGATATCGAAATCAACTTGGTAAAAAATCATTGTATGAATTACCAAACTTTTGAGATAATTTTTTTGCAATATTTGTTTAAATATGAAATATACAATGATTATGTTTAGTAGTGGGAAAGACTTGGCTAATAGCAGAAATTATATAGTAGAATTCACCTAAAGCCATCACCTTTTAATTATAAAAGTTTTTAAATTGTTATAATTCTTTAAAAAAAAAAAAAAAGATATTTAAAAAAATTTTTGATAATTTAATAGCTTATTGTTTAAATTATTAAACTATCAATAAATTTTTTAAATATCTTTTATTTTTAAACCATTATATTAATTTAAATTTATATATGATTTATATATAATTCAAAAATTTTGGCGTTTATATATAAAAAAACATAACAAAATTTGAATTTATTAACAAAAATTTAAATGTTATTAATTAAATTTAAAATTGTATTAAGGTTTTCTGCATTTTTATTGGATAATTAGGTTACACTGCAGCTAAAAAATTGGCGCCTATATATTAAATATGTTGGCTTTAGATGAATTCCACTGTAGCAGGATCGGTATTGGTATAAATTACTTTTGGAGGCAAATTATTAGTTGCCTTTAGCACACAATCTAATATCCATCTATATAAATTAATCGTCTTATCCTGAACAAGTGACTGTGCTACAAGCCTCAATTAATGATGATTGTCAACAATTACGAAAAAGTTTAATAGCATATTATATGCATTTGTTTTTGCAGTATTATCATTTACAATCACATCATAGTATTACTTTCATAATTCTATTTGCGTCGGTAACATCCAAATAAGCCACAAAAGATTATTATCAACTCCCTCAAATTCAATGTAAATTGCCCATCCTGGCTCTTGCTCTTGTTGCTTTATAAGCCATTTAACCATATCTGATATATCATTTTCACGTTGGTTATCTATTTGGTTTTTATATTGATAAATTGCATTATATAGATCACAATCATATAGTGGTTGATTAGGGAATTTCTTTACAATGTATCTATGTTGAGCCTTTGTTCCAAGCTTACATTTCTGAGTCAAAAATTTTATATCATCAAGTACTTCTTGTGAAAATAAGCGTAAACTTGGAGCAAATTCTTTTTGATATGGTGCAAAAGAATGATTATGATTATCAACAAGTTTATTAATAACTATTTCACCAGAGATTTTTTGATATCCTATATTAAGCTGCCACTGGTATCCAATTTTTTTGATTCTCTTTCTCTGTAATCTGAATTAACAAAATTTTTTTTAGATTGATGTTCTTTAGAATTCTCACAAACGAAATATCAGCGAATTATTGTTCTATAATTATCACGTTTTAACTGAAATTTTATTGCTCTAAATCCAATCTCTAGCTCATATCTCTTCAATGTATTTTTAAAAAAATTCCAATTTGGGAAAGTAGCACCAGCTTCAATCACGGGGTCCCATTCTCATCTTTACAATCAAATTCTTTGTTACTTTAGTACTTATATAGTATAACTTCCTGGTTAACATCATGTTGTTCTTGTATCACAATATCATGTTGTTCTTGTACTGTATTAATTGCGCTAACTCTTCAATCACCTAACTATTGTTAAAAGAATTACCAAGAGTTTTATTATAGAAGTTAAAATAATTGTCAATGTTCAGATCATTAAGGGTAGGGTATCTTAGGTCACATTACACATATATAATTTCATGCAGATTACGAAACTCAGCCCTTATAAAAGATCACACAAACTCGTGATCTTTAAAAATTTTTCGCAACGGTTTAATGTCGTTAAAAAAAACTGTTTCTTAATTGTTCAAAGGCTCGTGCACTCAACAGTAAATCGTTTTCTATTAGCAAGTTGGGTTAAAAAAGAGTTTATTTAGGAATAAGGCAAAGTTACCTTTGCTTATCCGGCCTTAAAAATGCGCATCTCAAGCAAACTTTTCTAAAAAATATATTTTTTTCTTTAAATTTTACAGATAACAACTTCAATAGCTTGTTTACACTTAATTATGTTGCAAAAAGTCATGGCGTTTACGAATTTTTGGAAGTTTACTAGTGACTCTTCGTGAAAAATATGGTTATTAATAATCTATTTATAGATTATATAGTATATTGTAGCCGTATTAAAACATGGTAAATAGTCTATTTAGATAGTCGAAAAAAGCTAAAATTTTTGATTGTAATGCTTGTAATAATTTTGCAAAACATTTTATTAATATAATTATTTAGTATTATATTAATTAAAATAAAAAAATGGGTATAACTTCGAAGATATTTAGTTTTTGTATGTACATATCGTAGTAAATATAAATTATTTTGATTGGACAAAATCTATTTTTAGTTTTGTACATTAGTGATCTACAACTTGCAGCTATACCATTATTTTGCTATATCATAGATCACATAAGATACCCTATCCTTAATAAAAGAAAAGTCAGATGATGTCACGAATACTATAAAGAAGAAATAAACAGTTAATATAACTATTGCATTTCTTTTTTTTATTTTGTAATACGTTATTAATTACTATACCTTCTTGTTTTTCATTATAAATACGAAGGTATGGATCCAAAAATGAAGATTCTGAAAAGTTATTTGACATGACCAAAAAGGTATGGATTAAATTTATTAAAGTAACCTCAAATATTTTGGACATGCAATATTAAATGCAAGAACAGTACACAAGTTAAAAATCGTCTTTAATGATCTTTTTTTTTTACATATACTGGCTTTGATTTATGCAAATGATCTTATGTATGTGTTTTTTACTAAATTTGGTATATGACGTGATATTTGAAAAAAATTTTTTTTTATTTGATAAATTTATATCGATCTGTAATAAAAAATTTTTTTATTTGTATAAATTTATATTGATCTGCAATAAAAAATTTTTTTATTTGGATAAATTTATATCGATCTGTGATATCGCAACTGCGATATGATATCACAACTGCGATATCACAAGTGCAATATCGCAACTTGCTAAAACTAATAAATTCCTAGTTTTACAGAATTTAACTAATCAAAAGTTTAGCTTTATATTATACAGCAGGCAAAAATTTGGTACCTATATATATCTTTAGGTGTCCTGCACTGTAGTATAAATAGCAATACTCTATATATATTTTTTTAGGGGTTTTATAACTAAGACCTTGCTCTTTATTCATTATAAGCTTTAAATTATTATATGTAAAACAACAAAATGAAAATAATATACAACTATCATTAATTAAAAAGCTAGGACTGCACTACAGTTTTCTATTGTTTTGTAGATTTTTATTCACAGTCTAAAGTTTGCTAGAAAGAACTCTAAGGTACACCCAGACTTTACAAAATAAAAATTGTTAATATCATAAGGTCCTATCCACTAAAATAGCCAAGGTTCAGAAATGTTAAACCAAAATAAGTAGTCTAAAGACCCAACTACTTTTATTATTAGTATTCTAGAATTTTCTTCTAGTAGTTTTCTCCAAGAACCTCATATGTCATTTCATGTTGTTTGTTTCCAAACCACTCATGATAGTTATATCCAATATAGTAAGTGCTTTCCCAATTTGGTTAGTGTAAACACTATCGATCTTTTGGAGAGAGTATGCCAGATAGCCTATTTATCAAAAATTCTTCAACAAAAAAACCAATAACACCAAATAGTTACTACTTGTACAAAAGAGAGTAGGTCTTTCATGTAGTTCAAATTCAACAAAAAGCCATCTAGTACTTCTTTCTAGTAAGTGATAAACTCTAAACTTGTTGGTAGCAGTACTCTATATTTAAATCTTTTTACAAAAAAATAAATTCTATTTTAATAACAATATTCAACATTGTTATTTTTACTAGCATGCCCTATTTTTGCAGATTTTTGATAATAAATAAATACTTTATATTCATCTTTTTTAACTCCAATTTCATTAGAATAACAATTTCCAACCATATATACTTCTTTGTTATTTCCTATTTCTGTATATTTTTGATAAATAAATACCTTATATTTATTCTTTTCAACTCCCATTCCATCTTTATAACAGTTACAAAAAGCAAATATTCTACTAGTGTTCCCTCCTATTTTTGCAAATTTTTGAACATAAATAAGTACTTTATATTTATTCTTTTTAATACCATTTCCATTTTGATAACAATATCCTTTCTAAAGCAACTCCTACACGTATCTCAGCAAATTTTTGATAATAAATGAATGCCTTATATTCATCTTTTTCAACTCCAATTCCATTAGAATAACAATATCCAACCATATATATTCCTTTGTTGTACCCCATATCTGCAGATTTTTGATAATAGATAAATGCCTTATGTTCATCCTTTTCAATTCCAATTCCATTTAGATAACAATATTCAATATTATAAGTTCCACTAGTGAGTCTCATCTTAGCAAATTTTTGATAATAAATAAATGCCTTATGTTCATCCTTTTCAACTCCAATTCCATTTTGATAACAATAACCAACATTATATATTCCTTCAGCATCCCCCATCTTAGCAGATTTTTGATAATAATAAATGAATGCCTTATGTTCATCCTTTTCAACTCCAATTCCACTTTGATAACAATATCCAACATATATTCTACTAGCGAGTCCCATCTTAGCAGATTTTTGATAATAAATGAATGCCTTATTTCATCCTCAACACTAATTCCATTTTGATAACAATATCCAACATTATATGTTCCACTAACGAGTCCCAACTCGGCAGATTTTTGATAATAACTGAATGCCCCATGTTCATTCTTTCAACCCCAATTTCACTTCGATAACAATATCCAACCTGTAATATTCCATTAACGTTTCTCATCTCAGCAGATTTTTGATATGCCTTATGTTCATTCTTTTCAACTCCAATTCCATTTTGATAACAATACCCAACATCCAACATTATATATTCCATCAGTATTCCCCATCTCAACAGATTTTTGATAATAACTGAATGCCTTATGTTCATCCTTTTCAACACCAATTCCATTTCGATAACAATATCCAACCTATTAACGTTTCCCATCTCAGCAGATTTTTGATAATAACTGAATGCCTTATGTTCATCCTTTTCAACCCCTATCCCATGCAGATTGCAGATAATTGTATCCAATACCATAAGGGTCTAAATTAGTTGATTTTTTATGAAATAGTTTATTATAAATCTTGCTTTTTAAATATGAAAATCCGAACGAGCAGTCATTTAAATGCAAATGTACAGTACTACTATTCACAGAGTCTTGCATCACTATTAGTACAACTTATTATAGATAAGATCAATCGAACTTTCGATCCCAAAATTCTAGCTCGAGGTATATCACTTAGAATTTGGAAACTTTACTCATTTCGTAGTTTAATTTATTGATCTAAAAATCGAGTTCATAAGTCGTACTTTGTTTGACGGTGTGAACTACATATTAGTTGGCATAAGTTCTCAAATGCCCATTTAATTCCCAAATAAAAAATCCTATATCTCATAGCTGGAATAACTATAATCCCAAAATTCCGGTAGAATTCCCAAGCCTTGTTCAAATCCTATACCTCCAAATTCCCATCAAATTTCAAATCCTGGTTAAATCCCAAATCTCTAGATTCTAATTATCCTACAAACTCATATGATCATGAAATTGGTTCTTTTCGTTATTTTTTCATTTGTTAAACATGCTTATTCAAATTAAAACTCAACCGATAACTCCCTACGAATCATGATTATAAATTACCGGATAACAGCAAATTACCGTTATTTACATATTCACCACAAAATTAGCGAGAATTATTTGCTATTAAAATTTATTACAAAGTGAGTTTTGACAACAACGGTCTTTTAAATTTATTTTTAATCCTTAATTAAGTATGTAGAATTTTTAATATCTACATGTTTAATTATTAGCAGAAAGTAAGTTAAAAAGGTCGTTTTTCTGAAAAGTGCTTCCGAATTTACCCTTACCCATTATACAACCGATCGTTCAATGACAAACCGATCCTTCACTACCCGAAAATACCCGAACGCTTCAACAACTAGTGATAGTGCTTCCTTTTACAGCTTGGCGTAGCTATTCTTTGAATATTTATTGCTTATTTATCTCATATAGAGGCCAAAAAACTATTTTATTTGAAGGTTCCGTTTGTTATTCTTCACGTCACTTAATAGCAGAAGTTTGTGTAATGGTTTATCGAAAAAAGGCCGCTAAAAATCAAATCGGTGGATATGAATATACTTTAGTAGCGCATATCTTTGAATTTATTATTAAAAAACGGTTGTGATAAAATGTTTAATAGCAATTTCGATTCACTAGTTTATTTTGGATAATTTCATTATTTAAACTAGTATGTTGTTCCAGGTAATCTATAAATCTATCAACCAGGTCATAACTATTACTACCTTATGACTTAGATGAATTAACTATATGTACACTACAACTTTGATATTACTAAATGTTTTTTTGTAATTTAAATTATTAATAAAACTAGGTGATATTAATAAATGAATCAATAAAAACATTTTTTTTTACTTAATTTATTCTATTAGTGAGTTTAATTAAAAAAAAAAAACAAACCTAGTCAAATCCATAAATATTTTTATTTTTACTTATAATAAAGAACATTTACTGATCTAAATATTTACCGGTAAATAGAATATCTAAATTCGTTATTTAATTTCATTATATTCACGATAATTTAATACTATTAATATAGGTAGTTAAAATAAACTATTTGAGTTCATGAATATTTTCTATTTCAATTTTATTTTATTTTATCGTAAAAAACATTTATTGTTTGAAATAGGCAGTACGTGAACATTTAACACTTAATTTCATTTTATTCGCATTAATTTAAATTCGTAAGTACGCATAAAAAAACATTTATCAATTTTAATCATATTTTAATCAAGTTAATAAAAGAATATTTATTAATCGAAGTAGTTAAAATAAGTTATTCGAATTCGAATTCATGAAATTTATAATTTTATTCGCATTAACTTAGAGAGTGAGTAAAAGAATTTTAGATATGTGCGGTTTAATTGTATTTTAATCACATAAATTAGCATAGAGCATTTATAATCGAAGCATTCAAAGTAAGCTAGATCTGTTACATTTACTATATATTTAATTAATCGTGTTAATTATTATATAAAAACATTGGTTAATTTAATTAGTTATTTATATATTTAAAATTGTCTAATTAATTTTCTACTCACGAATCAGCATTATAAAAAATTTTTAATAAAACTTATAAAATATATTTTGAATAAGATATTTTATATATAGATTATACCCAAATTAACCTGCTTCCCTGCTTGTCTCGTTCAGTTTCCACATTAACCACATCATCGTTATAATCACGAGTCTCTTCATCGCCACCATCTACACGCCCACCATCGCCATCCACGTATTCATCAAACGTAAGATTCTTGGGATCTCGCTTATATGTGTCAATCCAATCATTGTCTGTCTCATCCCTGTCTGTCTCATCATAATAATTTTTTGTTTTATTTAAAAAATTTTAAATGCTTTCTAAAATTCGGGGCAAATTAGTTTTTTTTTCACCATACACTCCACTGACCTTCCACATCATCATCTTTATGGTCTTTATTACACACCGGGCATACTCCTGAACGAACAAAATAATTACTATATATATCGCTGCATTTAAAGCTTGCTTCAATACCACTTTAATTGCATGAGTGCGAAATTAATTCATGCTGATCACTTTGCCAATGTTTGGTTTCAGCTGCTAGATAAAAAAATGATATGTCGTAATAAAATGAAGCAAAACATCGAATCATTATAATGTTAATACAACACACGAAGTCAATCAAGAAAATAGAATTGCAAATCTTAACTAGTTCGTGATTTCTTAGCGCATTTGAGAGGAGAATAAATCATTCTTGTTGTCATTTTTTGAGAGGTCTTACTCATATCATCATTATTCCACAAAAAGTCTTGTATGGTTTTCAAACTTTCATTCAATAAACGCTAATTTACGAGAATATTAGTGCCATATTTTATATTGTATTTTCTATAATTCATTTATACCTCATATTTTAACAAGCCTATTACGGTATCATGGGCATTTTTCATATCTTTTCAGGTCTTTGGAATAGGAATTGTTAATAATTCTACCATTGTGTAAATTTCAGAATATTTAAGTCGAAATTCGTATATAATCAACTGATATATTGTAAATATCAAAAGTTAGTAACTCGTGAAAATAACAAGCGAAAATAACAAGCGACATATAAAATAAGAACTTACAATATGACTGCATTGCATATAGCTTAACCGTTCTAATATTAGAATTTGGACGAAGTTCTGCGAACCTATTCATTAAAGTTTTGATGATCTTCATTCTATCTCCCTTGAAATGTGTCCAATCCTGTTTTGACGGAGGTCCGCTAACCTCAACTATGGAAAGTTCTTCATCATCCTCCGTTAATGTAATAATCGTGTCGATCTTCCTACCAGGAGACCTATGTCCTTCTGAGCATTGCAGTCTCTGGCACTCGCCTTAAGGCAAGTATCTCCATATTGTGCACGCCAGCTCTTTTTATTTTTGATAAAAAATTTATTAAGAATTGGCGCTAAAATGCTAACTATGTAAGTTCCTTCTGATATATCACGAGAAATAATTTCATTAAATATTAAATGAGCTTGATTATTCAGCCGGTGGTTTCCCGCCTGCCGCAGCAGGCCGGCTGATCGAACAGGCAGAATCAAGTGCTTGTTCCAGCGTAATGACTCTGGTTTGTGGAGGGTTTGGGTGGGGCGAATAAAATTTTCTGAATTTCAGGATAGAGTTTGTAAGGTTTGGGGTCTTGGTATTTATGGCGTGTTTTTTGGGTGGCTTGTTTAAGCCCGTATGTAGCCTGTGACCCCGTGACCATCTTCTGATTGGTGATTTCCACTGTTGTGTAACATTAAAGTGAGTCACGCTTTTGGATTGGCTTTTATTGGCGATTCTGCCGATCACACGTTCTGGTATCACGTGATACCATGCTTAGCTTGGTTTTCGAATTGTTGACTTGTAGTCAACAAATAAATTTGAACTATATGGTTTAGTAAAATGATATTATCCGAATAATTTCAACATCTGCTTACTCTGTCTTGAAAAATAGTCGATTTAGCCGAACAAGAATTAGACTTATTTTCGAGAGCTTCTAGGATTGTTGAACTTTGCTTTATTTGAACTTCATAAGTATCAAGAAATGCATTTGCCTTAGCCTTTTGCTCATCATCAAAATTGGTTGATTTGATAATATTCTGCAATCCTTCCTTATAAAGATATAAGCAGTTTTCTCTGATAAATACAGATTCATCAAATAACTTGGCAAAAGAGCATAAGTCCCATTGTTCAGAAGTCCCATTGTTCAGATAAATTAGTAATAAAATGTGGGTCATTAAGCCTGTAGAATTAAAGTAATGCTTATTGCTGGCTATAAAAGAATTTGAGTCAGCTTGGTTAAAAATGAGCCTTAAAATATATTCAGAAGATTGTATCATAACCCATACTTCTAGTCATAATTTGTTGTTCTGGTGTCTTTGATTTACTTACTGAAATATTTACTTGGGTTAATGTTGTATTTAATATGGGGTTGGCAGATTTTGCAATGTCAATAATAGTGCAAGCTATATAAGTCTTAATTTTTATAAGTAAAATACAAAAGTTGCAATAATAAAAGTTGTAATTTTTTTTATAAACTACAAAATTGTACTAAAAACAGAAGACTAGATTTAATATTTAATGAATTCACCAAAAATTAGTAAATAATTTTTTGGTTCAAAATTTTTTTTAAAAAATATCTATTTTTAGCTTATAAGCAACTTATACTTTTTTTTTATGGATTTTAGAATTTGGTGCACTCTATCCCTTAGTTTGTACTACTTCGCAGGCAAATATGCCTGTAAAATTACTATAAATATACCTCTGATCTATTTTTTTAATCACTTAAAATATTTAAATAAAATTGGTATTATAATATTTAATAACAAGGATTATATTTTTGAATTATTTAAATTTATATTATAAGACAAAAAGTTTATGTTGCTTATAAGCTGAAAATATTAAATTTTAAAGAAATTTTTTAACCAAAAAAATATTTTACAATATCTTGGCGAATTCTTTAAATATTGGTTTTAAAAATATAGTTTCTAATACAATATTGTAGTTTATATAAAGGATGACAACTTTCATTATTTGACTTTATATGATTTACTTGTAAAAATTAAGACTTGTATTAGAAGTGAAAATTTTTTTTATAGACGGGAACATATAAAATTTGAGAAAACCTAAAGAAAAAATTCTATAGTAAAAGTTCCAAAACAAAAACTTTAAACTTTTATTACATCAAAGTTTTTTAATAATTTTAAAAAAATTTTATAATAAAGTTGATAAAACAGAACTAATATTATAATTTTTACTTAGAAAGCATATAGATAAAATTAATATTTAAGGTTTTATTTAAAAAATTTAAAATTTTAAAATTTTCGCAGGCAAATATGCCTGCATAACAAAGCAAGGAATAGTAACAAATACTGAAATATAAATAATAATTAGGGTTAGAGTTAGGTTTTGGGCTTAGGATTAGGTTTAGAATTAGGGTCAAGATTAGTACAGAATTGCGAGAGGATCACTTTTTGTTAAAAATGCAGCAGGGATTATTCTATTAAAATTTTGAGAAACATAAAAGGGGTGCACTGCAGTGCAGGTGCACTACATTCTATAATCCTTTTTTTATAATATAAAATTAAATTTTACTAAAAAAAATATATAATTCTTATTTTCAAATATTATTAAATAAAATATTATTTTAATCTTTTAATTTTTAAAAAGTAAATTACAAGTATATTTATCTTTTAAATTGGTTTGTAGCCAAATTTGCTTGCAACTTTTTTATAAATTTAATATTGATTTTAGCTATATTTTCTAAATAAAATATTTAATTTTAGATTTGTTTTATTAACTTTGTTAAAAAAATTTTTTTAAAGAGTGAATCTATTTGTCGCCTGCGGTGATAATCACCAGAGTGTAATTGACCAATTAGATCAAAGGATCATGTATAACATGAAAAATGCAAAAACTTTGATTTTTTTTAAAAAATTACTTCTAACTTAAAATTTTGTCTATGAAACGACTTTTTTTTATGCAAAAAAAAAATTCCTTGCAAAATTTTACTATATGCAAAGCTATACCTGAACTCTAACTATGGCTTTAACCCTGACCCTAACGATAGTAAGTTTTGACGCTTTGTTTTTGTTTTGATCGAACATTACACGATCTAATTGGTCGATCATGCTCCAGTGACTGCCAACTCCAGCAACAAACACATTTTTTCTTTTTTAAATATATTACTGTATTTACGCGAAATAACACACATGGGCGTTATTTCGAAATTTGTATTTTCTTAAAATAGCATGTTGGTTTCGAAATAATACTCATGTGCGTCCCAATATAATACATACCCCAAATGCTGAATTAATAATCTGCTAAAATAACGAATTCAAATACAGTCAGACTTCCATAAATGCAACTTCTATAAATGCAATACCTCTCTAAATGCATGCTTTTTTTATTTCTGTAAGATGCTATTAGTACTAAATGCACGTTCTATATTTTGTAAATGCATGTTCTCTTAAATAATATTTTATGCATACTAACCTCTCTAAATGCACATAGCCAATCAAATTTTAGTATTTAAAATAGATTATACAGGTTTTAGTAGAAGTTACACAAACTTGTGAATCTGATTTTTAAAGCTACAATTTAATTGGCTCTCTCTAAATGCAAACCTCCCTAAATGCACGTTGTAGGCTTGTTCCACTCTTGTCCCTATGAGTTGCATTTATAGAGGTTTGACTGTAACAAGCAGAAATAAGAAGTTTTTTAGTCAAAAAATCTGATTTAGATCAAAAAGGCTATATATAAAATTAAGAAATACAGGTTTTTTATACATCACACATATATAACGCACAATTTTTTAGAAATTAGACCTTTACCCCAAAATAACGGCTATGCGTGTACTCAAAATAATACACAACTACTCGAAATAATGTGCAAGTGCGCGTTATTTCGCGTAAATATAGTAAAAAACTTTAGTATAATAAAAGTTTAAAGTATAGAAATAATTTATACATTGCACGTGCGATGTTGTCGCACCTGCCGCAGATCATAAAATCAGGTGTAACGTAAAATCAAAACAATTAAAATAACCTGATTTTTCATTAGATAGGGTTAGGGTGAGGTATAAATTGTGTGTATGGGCGAAAGGGAGGTTTTATAGTAAAATTTTGCAAGGAATTTTTTTTGTTAGAATCCTAAGAGTAGTTTCATATACTCAATTTTGAGTTATAGACAAAATGAACGTTTGTTTTGAATTTTTTGATCATGTAACGTTATACCTGATCTTGAAATTTGATTGGGAGAGCGACATATAAGGCGCATCGCATGGAGCAATGAATAAATTTACTTTAAAGTATATATATTAAAACTTTACTATAAAAAATTTTTTTTAAATTTTTCTAAATTTTATATGTTTCCATTTATAAAAAAATATTTACTTCTAATGCAAGTTTTAATTTTACAAGTAAATCACTTAAAGTACATTAATAAAAGTTGAAATTCTTTATATAAATTATAATATAGTATTAGAAACTATATTTTTAAAACTAATATTAAAGAGTTTGCCAAAATATTTTTTAGGTTAAAAAATTTTTTCAAAATTTAATATTTTTAGCTTATAAGCAACATAAGCTTTTATCTTATAATTAGTATTCTGCAAAAAATCTGGGCCCAATTTAGGATCTGGTCTGGTCCGTTGATAGACCAAGTTCAAGCCTTTGATTTATCAGAATCGATACGTTCAGATCTACACAAAAATCTACTTGGATAATACTAGTTTAGTTTTATTAGATTGCTGATTGGCTAATTTTAGAATTTTCTTTTTTTTAATAAATTAAATTTAGAAAAAATGTGCTTATCACCAGCAATAACAGTAACCAGATTAGGGTAATAACAGATATTACATAATATTTTTTTACTATACCCTCTACCCCCCTCCCCCCACATAAGATAAATTTGATTGGCTATTATAAATTTATATATCTACGTAAGAAAATCAGAGACCCCCCTCCGCCCTCAAGATATTACGTAATATCTGTTATTACCCTTAGGGTAAGAATTAGATTTAGAGTCAGAAGAAGGTTTATTATTTAATAAAATACCTTAAGAAGCATTTTTAGCTAAAAAAAAATATTGGTTTCATAGATACAATTTGAAATTAGCAATTTGATTGGCTCAGAACTGTAACCATAGTTACAAATAGATTCATCCTTAAATTTAAAAAAATTTAATTAAAAAAAACAAATTTTTTTTGGTTAATGAAAAATCATTTGGCTAATTTTTATCAAGTATCCCAGAATTTATGAAAACAGCTGTAATCTTTTTTTTCTTTTTTTTTTTTT